>VDFB02186257.1:0-28409 GCA_007258455.2 Sequoia sempervirens
ACACACATCATGCAAAAGGAGCATAGAATAAAAATTCGTGTCAATACACAAAAAATAAAAGATAGAACATAGCCATAATGAGAAAGAGATATAGTAGGAAGAGCGTAATATTATTGATTTTGATAAACAATTTTGATAAATATGGCTAGAAAGATATATTATCCTAGAGACCATACACTATTTTTTATTGATCATGGTTGCAACAAGTTGCATTGAAAAATAATATGGAAAGGATAAGTCTAATGAAAAATAACAACCTAATAAGATACACTATGCTAGGTGGTTCATATACTATCTATATGCTTATAAAGATTTTTTATTTAAGATAAAATTGTGATTGTGTATTGTGATAGCCCCCCCTTAAAATAATTACATGAATCAAAGAGTGCAAATATTTTAAGGAGAGAGATAAAAGAGATAAAGTATTCAAGAAGCAATACAAAGAAATATTTTTTTATCATGAAACATTAAATATTGTGCTAATGGACTTTCATCACATAATATAGGGATGCCACATAAAATCCAAAACATCACTTGCATAGAGAACACTAAGGGATCCATAGACCTTGGGTTAATATGAGTATTTGCTAATCATGTATATTGTAAGAGTTAGGAATTTTCAAAAGAGATTATTCCCTAGATGTAGTGGAATATAAGCACAAAGGAATAAACTCACTTGCAAGAAAATAATTTTTTGGGTGAACATGGAAGAAACCTAAATGTCTCAATGCTTTGCATCATCCCCAAAAGTGAAAAAATCAATGTATAACATATAGTAGAATGGCGATACAAATAAAAGAGTTTGTAATACTTCATCTCTCCTATATCTATGTACCTATAAGGGTATCATGGGTCCTTTAGGAAAGATTAAAAAACATATACAAACAATCATGGGAGAAAAACAAATAAAGAACACACTCATAACAACTAAAATCTAAAGATAATAAAAGTACTAATTTAATGCATTCACTCAAAAAAATCATTGGTCTCCCAATCTTGATTATAATAAGAGGGGTCAAGCCTATAAAGGAATTATTGTTAAGGTAGTGCTAGGCGTCTCACCCACAACAAGAGCCATAGAACTAGATGCAAGTGTAGAATTATCCTAGACATCCTCTAAAGTGAGTGAAATTTTTTATGAAAATCATAGACAATGCCATAATATCTCCAATGGACTTAAATAGATTCTTCCCTAGGGATAAGCTAGTGAGTTTCTATTTGAATGAACAACAAGAGGAATGCCATGACTACTCACATGAATAGGAGTAGTTACAAGTATAGAAGAATTTGTACTTCTTTTGTGAAGAAAAATGATGAAGAAAGATTTGAATGTGATGAGGAAGGTGGATTAATATTTTATTTGTGAATGGGTGGAGTTGGATAATGTTTTGGTTTTCTCTTGGGAGGTGTGCAAGTGATATTAATATCAACCGTGGAAGGGTAAAGAACATCTAGAAAAAATCATGATGAGTGCACTAAAATGGCACTACGTTAGAAAGTGGGCCACTAGATATTATAGATATGGTTAGCATGTCTATCAACTCAGAAAATGGTCAAATGATAGGAATATTTAGAATCAAAGGTAGTTCCATTCAAGGAGCTAGAAACACTTGCACCCTCTTTGGATAAGGTTCATTAGGATACCAAGAAAGAACATGATATGGTGTAGAATAAAAAGCCATTGGTGGTGGAGATAGAGGAGAATAATGCATTAAAAATATGGAGGTGGTCACATTGGAGGAGGGTGCTTGGATTTAGGAAAGTTATAGCAACCTGATCATGGGTCAACGTATGACGGGGTCCATGAATAGTTTCTAGAGGATGATCACTTTGCTCCAATTGTGGGGCCCTCTTTGCTTCTAGGATAGAAGGAAGAGCAATATATATATGCAAAGGGTTAAAGTTCTGGGGTGCATGGTCCATAAACTGCATCATTGGTTTATTTCCTCTTTTTGTCACAAGGGTAGTCTAAGGAATATGAGGAACCATTAAGGGATGAGGCATGAGAAATATAGTAGAGGATTTTTATTTGTTAATATTCTTTCCTTTCCCTACCTAAGAGGTAGGTCAAGGAACAATAGGAGCTAAGAGACGAGAGGATATGTAAGGGGAATATTTACCCAACATAGGTGCCTTTACCCAGTTGCTATTTCTAAATTTTGGGGGAACAAGAGGCACTACCAAAGGTTGGGAAACCTAGGGGGGGAGGTTTACTCAATGGAGCACATTTATCCTTGGCCACCATGGGGGAGGATTTGGGATAAACAAGTTCTACTATTGTTAAGAAATAAAAGGGGAAGAAACCACCTTAGTAGAAGGAACTACAAAAGAAAGGGATGTTAAACAAATTGCTTTGAATTTTGAATATGTTGTAAATAATAAATCTCCATTAGGTTGTATAGGTCCTAAAGATGATGCAAAAAAATGATCAAGATAAATTCCTCCATCTAACACAAGTGGCCTATATCTAGTATGTTGGATAAAATGTAATATGTCGTAATACAAAAAATTAGGTATTTATGTACAACATAAGCAATTGCATTCATGGAATTTAGTTGTGGGATTCCTAATGGTGTTCTCATTAGCAAATGTAGATATGTAAAGATATCAGTTATTTATAGCCATGGGTAGACCATTTTAAAAAAAAATGTATGGTAGGCATGGTGATATTACATGCCATATGTGACCTCATGGAAATATCAACCATAACCACCATTTTTTTCATTTTTCTTCTAGAAGTTAAAGAAGGTAGAGTACCAGCTAAAACAAAGTTACTAGAATGTGAAGGGATATGATTAGTATATATTAGAAGCATTTGATTCAACTTGAAAAATAATTTGTTATTATTTTTTTCTTTTCACATATTTGGATATTACCTACATTGATGTGGTCTTGTGGCACACCAAGTGGTGAAGATGCATAAATTTCTTGGTATCATGTCTAGTGACACACTGAAAGTGAGAAAGTTTTTGGATAATATCAATCTAGATAAGGTTGATCAGTTAGAAGAGGTTTTATTTTAGGAAGTGAAATCAACTTATCTTTTAGTAGTTTTTACATAATACTAAATAAATAATCGGATAATTTCGTAAATGATCTATGCATTTAAGGTGATACAACTAAGACCCCAAGACCCTTTGATACAATAACTATACCTGTTTATTGATTGAAAGGTTTATTTCTTTTAAAATTTGTAGAAGAAGATGCTCCACCATGTTTATCAAATTAAGTCAATGAGGTGGAGCCCCCATACTGACTAACAGTTTGCTAATAATTTCTCAAGGTAGTGTAAAGATGTGAAAAATAATTATATTTTATCAATAATATTTTATCCCTAAGTGTTGGTTGTAAGTTTCTAATAAATGTACATTGAAATCATGAAGCACATACAAAATCTATGAAAACAACAATTAATATTTTAAAATGAAATTAATCACTTTCTTGGTATGTCCCTTATTATAATGGATAAAATTAATGAATGTGATCTACATTCCAATGTTCACTTTGAATTGCTAGAGAGACTAATTGATTAATTTATCAAATATATAAATAGAGTTGTTAGGGAGGCAAAAAAACTAATCCAATGTTGTATCTTTTAAAGACCATGAGAATAATTCAACTAACAATACATCCTAAAAATGAAGTCATTGTATAGTACAGTGAATACAAAAATGTGACTCTTTAAGGGTCCCCTTTTCCCCTATATTTCTTAAATCAAGGTGCTTCAAATCCCTAGGTAAGAGGTGTGTTAAGGATGTACAAGGATAAAAGGATTCCACCTATAATATTTTGAATTAATGGCTGGGAAGAAGTTTTGGATAATCTATCAATCTAATTATGTAATTGGCTAAAATTTTGTAAAATTTGGTTTAGGACATGATCTATTGTATCATAGGTATAAGCAACAAATATTTTGACTATAAAAGTTTGTGTGGATATAGATGTGGTGGTTGTAGAGGTAAGGGGTTGAGAACCATAAATACCTAATTAGAGAAACACAAAGGGAAAACCAAATGAATAACCCACAAAGAAACCTGAAGAAGGGATAACTACTATCACCATAGGTGGTGTTGTCACCATATGGACAGTAGGCATTGACATCAACATAGATAATTATGTGCCAATAATATTAGAATGTGAATTTTGTGGGTTCCCTAAGAATGAAGTATAGGAGGGGAAATTGCTATGTACAATATAGACCAAACTCACAAGAAATTAATATATTTATGATAGTATCCACAATAGGCACACCTTGTGTGAACATGTCGTTAGGTAAAGAATTCTAGCAGTCATGTAAGTTTTCTTCTAAATTTTGAGTCTATTTAAAACCAAACCTTAGAGTAGCATCCTGATCAAAACCACCACTCAAAGAGGGATATTAGATAGTTAGTGAACCAAGATTAGCTAGCATAAACATAATGAGGAGGACAATTAGGATAATTAGGGATGCTAGTTATAAGTTGTTATTTAGAAAAATATAGTGTAATATTGATAGAAGTGGTAAATGGTCTAGAGTGTCACATGTTTAGATTGTGAAGAGTTCTTCTAAAGTTATGTTACTCAAAGAAAGAGATGGGTCATAAAGCTCATAAGATTCCATACAACACTCAATCTAAATTTAGTGTAGGTAGTATAATCAAATGAGGTTTTGGAAATTGATATTATATTTTTTGAAAAGAATTTTATGTTTTTGAAATTCTAAAAATATTTATATTTTCACTAAGGTTTTAAGTGTTTGAGTGTCGAGTTCACCAAAATGTAATAGGAAAATTGGTTCTAACAAAGGAAATAACCTTCCTTGAGAATCAATCATCTATATTAACATTAGGATGAACTAAACAATCTACTTTATAGTCTGATAAATCCTTTTTATGCTTATAACTCAAAAATTCAACTAATATTACGATTTGAGTACAAAGTATCCAATTCTAACAAATTGTTGACCAAACATATTTTTTTGTAATAGAAGGTAAAATATAATTTCTGTAGAAATAGAAAGGTCGTGAAGAGGTTTCTATAGTTTTTTCAAAATATTATCCATGCACACCAACAAATAGCACATACGTCCTTGTGACATGGTGTCATCCAACACAAATCAAGAACTAAAAGCACAAAATTCTCTGTGATCTACACACACAAAGATAAAATTAAATTATGAGACCACTATGTATAAGAAGTATGGAAATAATAAAAAATAAAGAAAGTAAACAATGAACCCCAACTATCAATTTTAAATTAAAAACATTAGAATGCAAGATATATCACTAGAGATGTTTGATTTCTTCCAACCAAAGAACAACCTATACACAAAGGAGGAAGGAATTTTTTTGGGTTGGCTATTTAGGGCCTTTCCTTATTCAAACCCCAATTTTAGTGTTTTCACATCCACAAATAGCCAAGATTGATTTGATAAAAGATACACTAGTAAATATTGATTAAAATAAGATATAATACTAATTTGATTTAGATAATAGATTTAAAAATACTATGCTAACATCAAAGATATCAAGTTGTTAGAAATCTAAAATAGATTGAATAACCCAAGGAACTTTTTAAGAGAAAATCAAAGTTACATAAATTGGAAAAACATAAGAATGTAAACCAGGACTCTAAGAGATTATGCAACATTGACGTGACAAAAATGCATTAAGAGCTTCCAATCTGAAAAGATACAAAGCAAAGATGCATGAATAATGACTACATGCATTAAGGTGCATGTATGTCAAAGTATGCAACAATGCAAGAGAATGACTAGATACAAATACAAGCTAGGTAGTGAGTTTATATAGAGCTTAGGAGAGGAGGTAGGTGGAAAATACAACCAATAGGAATCAACCACAAAAAGTGGAGATGGACCACCAAAAGTGGAGATTCCCACCAAAAGTGGAGGATGCCACTAAGATTAGAATGTGTTCCACCCTTTAATGAAGGTGACACCACATACTTATCTCCTAGTAATAAACTCACTTTATTATCCTAAGCAAGCTTAATTAAGTGTAGGAAAAACCTAGGACTGAGGGAAAATAAATTAACCCACTAGGAAAATAAAAACCTACACCAACACCCCCCTTTAAGCACAACTTAGGAGGATACAAAAGATGATGGGTCCTAGAAAATGAGGCCATGTTAGGTACCCATGTACATATAAAATTCCCCCCAAAGAAGAAGCCATCCCATAAATAGAGAGAGAATAGCCCCCCAAGAAGAGAGAAGAAAAGGAATAAGTAGCCCCCTGAAGAGATCCAATGGTAGATGCTCAAAACTGGATGCAAAATATGGTCTGGATGATCATCGAACAACGTTCCTCCCCTTAGGAAGAAACAAAACCAATGGTGTAAGCAAGCTATTTCCCAAGTCCTGAAAGGAATATGTAGGAAGAAAACTCAAGTTGTATGGAGTCTCTGAAGTCAGCTCAAGTGTCCCCATGTCAATGCTGAAGGCTCCCACAATCAAATTAGGAATTCTAGGCCATACTATTGAAAATGAAAACTCAAAATCTCCTAGAGATTGATGTAGAACACCATCCAAAGACTCAAGTATCTCCTCTGAAGATGTATCCTCCAAATGTTGACCCAAAGTATCTAAACTTATGTCAAACTGTGATGAATGATCATGTAGAGATTGAACAAGAAGGTCAAAGTGTTCCCTCACAATAGATAAAGAAGAATCAAATTCATCAAAGAGAAGATGAATATCATCAATAGTGTCTCCCAAATATGCAATATGTGTCTCCATAAACAAGTCTGCAATACTTATCAAGAGATCATTCCAAGTTGAATCAGGAAAACTATGGATATCTTCCTACAAATAATCACTAGAAACTTTTGAAGAAGCAACACTAGAATCTGGAGTAGTGACAGTAGATGGTGATGGGGTATCTATGAATTGACATCCACATAAGATGTGTCCACACAAGATGGGGAAACACAAGTCTCAATACCATCCACAATAGCCTAGTTCTCCAAGGAAATATCACTTTCAAACGAAGATCTAATGTCTCCATACAACTGTTGAATGATGGTACAAGTAGTGAAAGGGCACTTAGTATGCTCTACATGATGTAGAATATCCTCAGAAATAGTAAGACATATTAGTCCATAGACCATGTCATTATTGTTAAACCATGCATTCTTCTAATCATAGTCACTTGGCTCAAGAATGAGTCCAAGGAGATAGGCAGTAGATCTTGCTCAAGGAAATTATTTTTTGTTCCTTGTTTCCAGGACAAATATCTCTCTCTTGACAATAGAAGGATGAAAATAATTTTTAAGAGACATGCTTAACGCTCCCATAAATGGAATTTTATCTTAATTCATTTTTATAAATTGTTTGTATAATCCCCCCAAGATTGATACAAAAAAGAAACTTTAAGTGAATAAAAAAAGAGACATCAAGAGACACCCCCCATTTCTACTAGTCTCAAAAATTACCCCCCCAATATATTACAATGTTGGCACTTTATGATTAGTGCATTTACAAAGCTTTTCCAAGATACAATTGTGATACAAAATGACCAAAGTAATAAATTGTGATACAAAATGAATCTGAGATAAAATATAGAAAAATTAGCTCTTTAGTTGTGTAGCTCTCTTCAATACCTTTCCAATGCCTATTTGTTTCCAAAAAATAAAGCTCTAAGGTGAAAGTTATGGCCCGTTGAAGAAAAAAATGCAACAACTTCAACCTACAATATCTGATAGAAAATGAAAAAAAAAACTTCAAAACCTTTGTAGATGGAAATTTCTCATCTCCAACTTTCCAATGATATCTGGTTTGTAGAAAACAGACAGTGTGGCGAAAAGCTATATTTTTTTTAAAAACAGGCTAAATTTTGCTTGCAGTGACGACCCCCTAGCAAAAGAAAAGTTTTCCAAAAATAAAATTCATATAAAATAGATAAATTTTATATGAGAATAGGTGTTTTTAGGCCTTATGAACACAATGGAAAGGTTTTTTTTTTGCCAAAAATGCTCTAGTAAAAAGTTGCTTGCAAATATGAGCTTCAAACCCTCGTTTGCAACTTTGTCAAATGATCTCCAATTTGAATGAAACAAAAGCCAAATCTGACTCTCTCGAGCCTTCTGGACACGTTAGAACATTAAAAAATGTTTCTAATATAACCAAAAATGTTGCAATCACTAGATCTCATAAAACATATATGCAATATGAAGAGGTTATTAGATCATTACAAATCCTTCCTGATTCTCCAAATCGCTTAAAATGCAGAAGAGCATACAAGAATTTACAATATCTTTACAAGAAAATCAATCTCTCAATTAGAATCTATGAACTCAGATTTATCAAAACAAAAGCTCTGATACCATGTTAGTTAGAAATTTGAAATAGATTGAATAACCCAAGGAACTTTTTACGAGAAAATCAAAGTTACATAAACTAGAAAAAGATAAGAATGCAAACCAAGACTCAAAGATATTATGCAAAGTTGACGTGAAATAATTGCATTAAGAGCGTCCAAGATGAAAAGATACAAAGCAAAGATGCATGAATAATGACTGCATGCATGAAGGTTCATGTATGCTAAAGTATGCAACAATGCAAGAGAATGAATGGATGCAAATACAAGCTAGGTAGTGAGTTTATATAGAACTTAGGAGAGGAGGTAGGTGGAAAATCCAACCAATAGAAATCAACCATAAAAAGTGGAGATGGACCACCAAAAGTGGAGATACCCACCAAAAGTGGAGGATGCCACCAAGAGTGAAATGTGTTCCACCCTTTAATGAAGGTGACACCACATACTTATCTCCTAGTAATAAACTCACTTTATTATCCTAAGCAAGCTTAATTAAGTGTAGGACTAACCTAGGACTAAGGGAAAATAAGTTAACGCACTAGGAAAATAAAAACGTACACCAACACAAGCTGCTATCATAGACAACCTTTTTAACAATGAGGAGACAATAAAACAATATATTCCTCACCAAAAAGATTCAAACAACCTCCAAAGTGGATTTTAGAGATTCAATAGTATTGTATTACTCTATCCCATTAAAAATACATGCCATGCAAGGTGCTAGGAGAGTGTTGCTACTTCAAAAACTTAAAAAATATTAAAGAAACTTGCAGAGATAAGTGCAAAGCATAGCGTGATCATTTGAGAGAAAGAGAATGAGGAAAAATATTCTTTTTTATAAAATATAAAGTTACATATTTTCTATGAAACATGATTGCCACACAAGATCATTACATTTGAAATATTATTAGGAATGTAACAATCCAACAACCATTTAAATCATGAATTTCTATGGGATGTTAGCATATTGTGTAGACATTTATGTATAGCACTCATGTCCAAGAAAAATGGACTCAAAAACCCAAGAACATCATAGTTTTCCTAGACATGGGATATTTTGACCTGCTAAAATTTTATATTTAATCTATTTTTATATCATGAACTAAAGGGAAGGAAATTGCATAGTGTGAAATTATAGGTATGCAATTTCCTACACTACACCTCTTATGATTTATAGATCTAATATAACTTCTTTTTTTTATAATTCACTTTCATATTTCTTAGGGATTGTACGCTTAAATATTAATTTTCCTTCTCACCCATACTCAAGTGTTTTGGTACATCTTTTATCATGGATACTCATAGTCCATTTCCCTTAGCTTATGTCCATTTATATGTTATAAATTTTGATAAATTTTTATTCTTTTTAACTCATGATTCCATCATCCTTGATATTCTTAGGTATTTTTATCCTATGGATGAAGGTTTTATTTTATTATGTGGGTGATTTCTTAACTTTCATAGGACTTATTATTACATATCATTATATCTTAGACTACTTCACTTGTCCATGAGATTAATGTTGCTTCTCTCTTCATATGACTATTTATGCAAATTTGCATGAGCATAATGCCGTATTACATTTGTCTACCTCTCCTTATTTTTATGACACTTTTGTTCTAACATCTAATGTTTCATAAGGGGATCTAATTTTTATGATTTCAAATACCTAATGAGGCTACGCTTTTTATATTTCATACTAGATTTCCTTAATCACCTACTTGTACCTTTTTTTATTAATCTTTTCATGAGAATTATATTGTTATTTATACACAAATCTAGCCTCCACATGTTATTGCTATTCCTTCTTCTACCCTTTCTATATTTAATACTAGGATTCCTTTCTCACCTACTCCTACCTTTTTTTCTTCATCTTTCCTTGAGAATTCTAGTGACATTGGTACACATACCTAACCTAAACATGCTACTACTAGTCCCTCTTCTATATCCTTTCACTCATTTTTTATCAAAAAATTATTAGTGGTGAGTATAATTTTAGTTCTTTATCTTCTCTTGATGTGGTTAACAATTTTTTTTATTTATGATTATTCACCTTATGATAAAAATTATTTTAACACATTTATGATAGAGTCATTTATTCACAACATGAATATACAAAATTACTTGTTACACCATTGTTGTCTTCACATTATGCTTCTACATATGGTCATTATACTTTTATACATGCATTTGATGATACATTCATTCATGTATTACTAAATAATAGTTTAATTCATGTCATAATTATTATACATATTTTCATGATTTATCATGTGTTTTGATGGATTACTTTATTCTTAGTCCTAAAGTACATGTGTATTACTCATTTTTATCATTATTATACTTATAGGAGCCTATAATTAGTGGATATCATTGATTCTAATATGCAACATTATGATATAACACTTTTAATAGAACTATCATTCAAATTTATTCATGATTTTAAAATAGCATTTCATTGAGTACTTGTGGATTACCTCATTCTCAAAGCCATCTTGCACATAACTTATACTAAGGGTAAGGGAAAAAATGAGGATGTTATATCATTATTTGATGACACATATTCCCTATTATGTCCCACTAATATGAATTTTTAGAACACATAAATTGATACAAGACATGTGAATAATATTTCCCCTTATTTTGGGGTGGGGGGCCTAGCTCGATTGGTTAAAGCATCTTGTTGCAAGCAAGAGGTTAGTGGTCTAGTATCCTGTTGTCCCCATGATATTAGAGGGCATGTATCACCAGCGTCACTGATCACGTGAATTTTTTTTACCAAGCACATTGTAGTTGAAATAAGGGGAAATATTTATTTTTTGGACTGCAAGAATTATATATATATATATCTTATCTAATTCATATTACAAACTCCTTTGGCACTTTAAATTTTCACTTATCCTACACCAAGAGACTTATTCTAAACAAATAAATCTAGGAGATCAAGTGTAAATAAGCTAACAAAGAGAACATAAAATATGCCACTCGTGAATCCACTACTAGGTACCTTGTGCCTAAATGTAACCTAGGATTATAATATAATGTATTATAATAAAATTTAACACCTCACTCAAGTACGCAATTATCTCAAAAAAAATTTCACATTCTTTCATATCTGTAAATCCTTTAACCTTTCCTAATAATACACCTAGTCTTGTTTAGCATGATTAGTTAGTAATCAACAACCTATTTTTATGCAATAAAATTCTTAGTTTTCGAATTACAACCCCATAGACCAAATGTTGAAAAATCTATGCCTAAACCCCAATCATGAAACTATTGAATAACTAGGGAAGAAATTTCCATTTTCAAAGCATAAATTAGCAATAGACTATCTACCTAAAAACCCAAATAAAATTTAATAGGTATAGATAATTTAAACATATCCCATAATGTTATAGGAGATTTAGTGAATTTATTAGACCATTATGATGTAGAATTCACTCTACTACCAATCATGACAAGATTAAATGCCCCAAATATAGTTTGGCCCATGGATGTAGTCCAAAAAGAGTGAATTTTTATTCCTTCTTCTATCCTTTCTACATTTCATACTAGGATTCCTTACTCACTTCTACCTTTTTTTCTTCATATTTCCTTGATACTTCTAGTGATATTGATACACATATATCGAGCCTCCACATGATGCTTCCAACCCTTCTTCTATATATCCTTTTGTGATTATGGTATTTTTTTAATGAAATTTTAGTGGTGAGCATAGTAGTAGTTCTTTATCTTCTTTTGATGTGGTTAATAACACTTTTTTTATGAGAATTCACCTTATGGTAGAGTCATTTAATCATAATGAAGAAGAAAAATTACATGTTAGACCATCCTTGTCTTCAAATTATATTTCTACACAAGGTGATAATAGTTTGATACATATATTAGATGATACCTTGGTTAATAGTACTAAACAATGTTTTAATTCATGTGATAATTGTTATACATCCTTTCATGATTTGTCATGTATTTTAATGAATTACTTTATACATAGTCTTTGAGTATGTTTTACTCATGATTGTCATTTTTCTACTTCTATTGTCCCTTCCTTAGTGGATATCAATTATTTTGCAATACAATATTATGATATACCATTTTTCAATGGAATTGTCCTTCAAATTTATTCATTCTTTCAAAATAGCATTTCATTTTGTGGCAGCCATAAAATGCATGATTCTATGAACAAGAATCGCCATTTCATTCCCACATCAATAGAGCCATTCTTATTAAAAGAAAAATCAGAAATAAAAAATTTTAAACTACAGAAACAAACAAAAATGATTTTAAAAGAAATCAGTCTCCATTGGCATCCTAACACCAAGGTCTTGTTTATGCACTTTTTCTCTCAGATTTGGCGAGCATAGGTGCATCAAGAGGTAGTTGGTGAATGGATTAATGGAAAGATGTAAAGATGATTTGGGTATGCAAATTAGTGAGAGTGAAAATGAGAGAGGGATCCCATTTAAATAGGCATCTTTGAGGATGGAGAGGTGTTTGAGAGGGAAATGTTGGATTAAAGATTTTAGCTAAAAATGCAAATTTATCCCACATTATGTGATTAAATGAAAATGCATGTAAGTGAAAATGACAAAAGAGGAGAGATAAATGCATGGTAAATGAATATGATTAATAATGATTTAATTTTAATGATTTAATTATTTAGCGAAATATGAACATGTTGATGCAAACGGTTTATGATTGAATATGAATGCTCAATATTTTAATGGTTTAATGATTTGATGAAATGCACGAATAGAAGAAAGTATTGAATGAATTGGTTAAGTAAATAATAATATCTATTTAATAAATAGATGAACATCGTGATGATTATGAGGAAAAATGAGGACAAATTTGAGTGTCTACACATTGAGTACTTGTGGAGTACCTCCTTCTCCACCCTATCTTGCACATAACTCATACTAAGGGTAAATAAAATAATGAGGATGGTGTATTGTAATGTCCCCTTCTCGAGCATGATCTTTCCAGTGACCGTTGGCCTATTCTGGAGACCCGTAGGCTACTCGGAAGGTAAAATTAGGGTTTCCTATTTTGAAGGATGTTCTTGCTCGGGGTTGGTCAATTCAATGGCGGATTCTTTCTGGGTTTTCAGAGAGCTTCGCAGTGGTATGTTCTTCTTGGCATTCTGAGCATCTTCAGGAATTTACTATTTTTAGTAAATTCTATTTCTGGCAGTAAACTGGTTGGTCTCAGACACAGTTGACTTTCCTCTTCAGCTGACTCAATTGGCGTATTCAGACTCTGGCCTCGAGATGCAGTTTGAGGTGATAAGTTGAATTATTTTAAAGAAGTCATGTTTAATGTTATATTTTAACATTGACCCCTTGGCCTAGCAACTTTACTTTAAGTTGTTTTAAAAAGAGGTTCTCACAGTGGGCGCTTTGTATTAAAGGAAGAAGTATGTTTTTGTTAAAAGATCATCATTCCAAGCAAGGGATGGCACTCAATGAAGAAATTAAGCAATAATTGTATTGTTTGGGAAGTGACGCCATCTCTGGGATTGATTAGGGTTTGACTCTAAAAAGAAGGTTAGGGTTTCAAGAAGGTCAACAGCAAATTATAAAAGGAAGCCTTGGGTTCTCTTTTCAGCATCTTTTATCTACAGGAATGTTATGTTGCCGGATTGGCTTTGGGATTGCTTCGAGGAATGAAGGCCTCCTAGCTTGGGCATTGCTTCTCGCTTGAAAGATAGCGACTAGTGGTGAGATAGTGTAGTTTGAATGTTTTATTGTGAGATTTCTACATTTTTAGTCTTTGTGAGGATATGTAAATCAGTTTTATGCATATTAGTGGTTTTCTGGAGTTGCACATTCATTGTAGCAGATTGATGTTTTTAATCATAAGTCATAAAATACACAAAGAGTCGTTCTGGGTATTGTCCCAATATTTCTTGTTGGCTGTTCCTCCATGAACACGTAGAACTAGTTTTGATACAGTCCATTGCCAAGGAGAAGTCTCAGCTCTTTAATGCTTGTTGAATTGTTCTAACCTATGCCTTGCAGCGAATTTCATCACAATTGTGTCGACAACAGTAATCGGCTTAGTTCTTCCATCTCGCTTTAATCATGTTTTAAATGCCTATATTTACATTCTACAATTAGCACTGTATTTTTATCTCCCCCTATGGCAGTCTTTCTCCCATTCCGGTGCTGAAGTTACATTCTAGGGGTCAGAAAATTTCAGATTTTAGCTTTTACTTCTTCCAGATTGTACTGCCGTCTCCACCCATGGTCGTCATTCTATTGGATTGAGCAACATACTTGCGTCGAGGTGTTTTCGTGATATTAGATTGTAGGATCCTCCGCCACCATACGCCTGCTCGCCTAGCAGCATCTATAGGGAGTTCTCAGATACATTTTGATTAAAGATCCCTGACTAATGCCCAGACTTTGCCCAATGACCGTAAGGTTGAAGATTCCCGTTAGAGTTAAGTTTGTGATCGTTTTAAGTCTCAGAAATTACAACTTTTAACGCAAGCGGCAAATGTTCGAAACCCGCTATTGAAAAAATTAAAAAAAAAATTGGCTTAGAATATTTCAGTGGTATTAGAGGCAAGATCCTGCCATCCTGTGCCCATCAAAGTTCAGTTGACAGTTGGGTGATAGAGAAATTAGTTTGTTCACCAGAGGTTAGAACTGAGCTTAGATCAGTTTTCAGAAGTTTTCAAAGATGTATCATCGTTTGTTCAGTAATCGTGAGAAGTCATATTCGATTATGGAATTTGAGGAAGGAAAGGTTAGTTTGGCCATAAGAGATTTCATTGAGTATGCCAAACAGTACAAAAGACAATGTGAACATGAGGCTGTCATACTCCGTGAGCAATATCAAAACATGCCAGATGATTATAGGAACAATGTTTCATTTGATACCCATTTGAATTGTGTGGCATTTTTGAAGCCCGAAAAGTCGGAGATGGTGGACCACATCAGGAAAATGATAAAAAGGGAAGCATAACAAGTTTTGGTTGAAGGATCAAAGAAGGAAGAAGATGAAGTGTCTATTTGTGAATTGCAGCCCACAAACAAGCATTTTGATGAAACTTTGTCAGTCGAAGAATGTGTGGAAGAGCCCCACAATACTTTTCGAGACTTTCATGTGATAGCAAGTGATGAAGATCAAAACATAGCAGCAGTCTTGAATCCTGATTTGGATTCAGCCCATGGAGGTCCTGAGAGAAATGACTTCACAGAAAATTTTAGTAGTACTGTTGTGTGGGATGATTTCGTTGAAGGAGTACACGATGGAAAAAATGCTAGTGATGTCATAGAACCAGCTTATGACCAAGACTGTAGTGATGATGTTGGTGATGACTCTACAGAGTTCATGCAAGATCATATTGAAGATTTGATGATGAAAGATTTTACTCTTGTTGCTGTCTCAACTTCCCAAGAAGTTCCACTTGAAGAAATCAGCGACATACTTTCTCATGATGGTTCCATAAAAGATAATGAAGGTGAAGTTTTCGAAACAACAAGCATCAAAGATTCTTCACTCCCTTTCGGTGGTGACATTGTCGGACTTGGGTTTGACCAGCAAACCGAACCATTGGAGGAAAATGTTTTTGAAGATATCAGCTTAAGAGATTCAGGAGCTGACTTATTCATTGAGTTAATACTTCCAGTGAAGCATGAAAAACCTCTTCCTGTTGATCATCTCAGTCAACCCCTTGGCATTTGGGATCCAGGTGTGTTGGCACCAAGGTATAACAAAGAACCTTTGTGGGATGAATTTCCCTTTGATCCTGATGAAGACCAAAATATTGTCTGCCTTGCAAGCTATGAGGAGGCCGAAGGAGAAGTTGTTTTTGATGAAGAAGCTTACTCTGAAGAGCTCCATGGTGATCCCTTCAAGTTGATTGCAGCCACCAAGGAGGATGTTGTTACTTCCGAAACTTTCAAACCAGCATTCAATGATTGTTCGTTTGAGTCAGGGGCTGCCATAGCCTTTGATCAAGATGGCAATGAGGTGGATGAAGAGCTTGAAGACCTTACGGCTTTTGAAGAAGAAAGGTTCAATGTGGTTTTAGATCACAAGGCTGATCTACCAAGGCAAGAAGTTGATTGCAAGCTTGAGGACGAAGAAATTGTGGAGTATGTCCCTCTCCATGACACTGAACATTCTTCGTTAGTTGAGGATGAAAGATAGGAATGTTGGAGCAGCTCTGAGGACAGCGATGTCGCAAAACAAAGTTTTGATTTTGAAAAGCAGCCAACCAACAATTCACCATCTTTGCATTCTTATGAGTGGGAAGGACAATTCAAGGTGTTCGTTGACAAGGAAGTGAAATCTCTATCCCTGTTTGACTACGCAAATAGCTTGGTTGAAGAGCTTTACTGGAAGGCTTAGCTTGAAGAGAGACGTAGAGGAGTGGCCTATGAAGTTACTCTTCCTAATTTGCAACTTATCAGAGATTCCTTGGAGACCTTGAAGTCCAAGTACGTACACTCTATTGGAGAACGGGATCATGTCATTGAAGTTGTAAAGAAAGCCATTTGTGCTTTTCATGAAAAGGAGAGTACGATTGATGAGCTCACTTTGGAGCTTAAATCAATAAAGGACGAGTTGAAAGAAACTCAGTTGGATCTAACAGAGGTTGAAGACCAGTTTACAGATTTCAAACTTTTCAAGGAGCAAGAGGATGCACAAAGAGCTAAAAAAATCAATCAAGTGATTGGAGATCTTGATTGTCTTCAAGAGGAGTTTGATCTTGAAAGCATTTCAAGAAAATCAGAAGTTGCATGTAAATATTTGGGGCAGCGAGACAAAAGGAATGGCTTCCAGGTCTTTGACAATCCCTTCTTTGAAGTGGGTGTTGAAGCAACTTATAACAACCCTCTCTTTGTTTTGAAAAATGAGTCAAGTAGTGAAGTGACCAAGCATGAGGTCAAGCATGAACTCCAATCTAAGGATGCCTTGATATCACTCCATGAGGATGTGCCACGTATGTTGAGTAGTAATGGATGCATAAGTGGGTTTGAGGATGGAGTCTCTACATGGGAAGTGTTGATTCGAGGAGATTTCAACATCCCCGACACCAAGGTGTTAACAAAGCAAGACTTGGTAGCTGTTGGTAACTTCATTACAGCAGCAAGGAGCAAAGATTTCAGTTTTGTTACTCATGAAGTAGGGAAGAAAAATGGACTAGAACTCGGTGTTTGTATGCTTGTCAATCCATCCCTTGGGTTGAATGATGCTTTGACATTTATTAGTCCATTTTTGGAGTTGGTTTTGAGGTCATTTAATATTTCATGCCCCATTGTTGTTGAAACTTTCATGGATAGGCTTCAAGGGTTCCATAGAGGAGGCATCAATATCTTTAGTATACACTTGATCCTTACTAGCTCTTGGGAATGCATTGAGATTACCTTTCATTGTGTTGAAAATCATTTTCAGTTGGGTATTTGTGCTTGGGATTCTCAACTTGGCTTGATAAAGCTTATTTCATTTGGAAAGGGCTATTGGAGGAATAAGGATCAAATTTCCAAATTTGTTGATGTCGTTCCTTTCTTTGTCCGCCACTTGATGGGGTTATTTGTTCATCAACAATTGGGTTGGAGAGAAATTTTGAGTATGGGTTGGAGAAATGAACGATTGGTTGCTCTTGACAGTGTTTCTCAGCTAAGACCAGGACAGATTTTGAGACTCGAGCTTGCTAGTTTGAGGCAGACTATCCACCTTACATGTTGCGTTTCTCGCATTCAGGAGAGTTGGTTCATCACTCCTGATCAAAGAAGTGGTAGTTTTCTCATGGAGATGGATCTAGCGTGTTTTCCAACCACCTTGGAGGTGTCACCTTGCAGCTCGATGGTCATCTCACATGCTCACGCTTGGGATTTTGAGTGGTGTTGTTGTTTTCCTTTGGGTAGGACTCGAGAATCAGATTGCACTACGCTGATCCTAGCCTTGATTAGCAGCAATTATTTGGTCCTTCACACCTTTCCTACTCTCCAAATTCATTTTATGATGGTTTGTGATGTAAACTTTGACAGTTTACTCTCAGTGTTGATTCAGGACAGCAGTCTCTCACATGCTTTGGTTCACCATTCTGAGACTCATGGGGCTAGAACTATGTGTGTTTTCTGTAGTCTTCATGGTTGTGTCAGTATAATTCAGATGAAGCATAGTAGCTTCATGCGGAGACATGAGTATGAGTTCGTTGAGCTCTTGCAAAGGATTGCTTTCCTCCTTGCAAGAAGATTTGTAGATGTCACATTTGCAGTCATGGTTCTGTTTGTTACCATGTGGAGGTATGCTAAGGAGTTCGATTTTGATTTGAGTAGACTATCTTTCCTATTGCTTAGAATTGTGATTGACAGTAGTATGGTTGATACTGTTAATTCGGGGCATTGTGGACATGAGATGTTGCATGATTTTGATCCCCCTCCTTTAAGATCTTTCGGTTTGAGTATCATGGATGGTAACACTTTGGGGTTACAAGGAAGGTCAGTGCAGCATAGGCTTGATGATTTCACGGATGTGATCAGAGTGGTGTAGCATCGTCATGGTGGGTCCTTCCTGCGATGGGTTTGGGAACCAGGGATCATACTTGTTCACATATGGATTAGTTTTAAAAATTTTGGAGTTGTGGTGGTATTGCTTGAGGACAAGCATTTTTGGGAAGGGCGGATTGTAATGTCCCCTTCTCGAGCATGATCTTTCCAGTGACCGTTGGCCTATTCTGGAGACCCGTAGGCTACTCAAAAGGTAAAATTAGGGTTTCCTATTTTGAAGGATGTTCTTGCTTGGGGTTGGTCGATTCAATGGCAGATTCTTTCTGGGTTTTCAGAGAGCTTTGCAGTGGTATGTTCTTCTTGGCATTCTGAGCATCTTTAGGATTTTACTATTTTTAGTAAATTCTATTTTTGGCAGTAAACTGGTTGGTCTCAGACACAGTTGACTTTCCTCTTCAGTTGACTCAATTGGCTTATTCAGACTCTGGCCTCGGGATGCAGTTTGAGGTGATAAGTTGAATTATTTTAAAGAAGTCATGTTTAATGTTATATTTTAACATTGACCCCTTGGCCTAGCAACTTTACTTTAAGTTGTTTTAAAAAGAGGTTCTTTATGGGTGGGCGCCTCATTAAAGGAAGTAATTATGTTTTTATTAAAAGATTTATTCCAAGCAAAAGTGGACGCCAATTTC
Source organism: Sequoia sempervirens (assembly GCA_007258455.2). NCBI lineage: Eukaryota > Viridiplantae > Streptophyta > Pinopsida > Cupressales > Cupressaceae > Sequoia > Sequoia sempervirens. The sequence goes on from VDFB02186257.1 coordinate 19,479, forward strand.
AATGAAGAAATTGAGTAATAATTAAAATATTGCTTGGGAAAGTGGGACGCCATCTCTTGGGATTAGGGTTTTGACTCTGAAAAAAGAAGGTTAGGGTTTCGAGAAGGTCAACAGCAAATTATAAAAGGAAGCCTTGGGTTCTCTTCAGACCTTACCTGGTAGGAATGTTATGTGTTGCCTGGACACTTGGGGATCGCTCTATGGAATGAAGGCCCTAGCTTGGGCATTGCCTTCTACTTTGAAAGATAGCGTATTAGTGGGTGAGATAGTGTAGCTGTTCTGCTTTTGTGATTGATTTTTTTAGTCTTTGAGATGGTAACCAGCCATGCACAGTGGCTTTGAGCACATTCATTGCAGCGCATTGATGCGTTTCAAAGTCATAAAATACCAAAGAGTCGCTCCAGGTGCTGTCTCATTGGCTCGCTAGTTGAATTCTTCGCAGCGGCCGGACGGCTTGAAGTTGCATGGATTTTATAAAGCAAATTCGTCATTCCTTGTAGGGCGCACTTTCTGGAGTGCCTCGGGATCCGTGTCATTAATTATTAGCCACTTTTAGCTGCCTTTTCTTATAACTAAACTAGGTGCCATCATTCTATAGGTCCATTGCATCAAACTTGAGGTCTTTTGGGTCTGTTTAGGGTGTTATACGAGCAATTTAGTGGGTTACAGGCATGCTGGTTTTATAGTTAAAGGTGCAGATCTGAATAAATCAGAATCTTAAATCTGGTTTTTGAGAGAAGGAAATCAGTTTTGATATGTCCATTAAGCAAGGAGAAGTCTCTATTTTAATGCTCGTTGAATTGTTCTAACTCTATACAAAGCCTGGTAGGCTTACCCCTCATCATAATAAAGCCCATGCGATAATTACGTAGTTCTTCCATCTTTGCTGAATTCAAGTTTTGTAACGTCTATATTTACATTCCGTGAATTGCGGTAATTGTATTTTTAGTCTCCCGCCTTATGGTAGCTCCTCCTTTTCCCATTCCGGAAAGCTGAAAGCACAGACATTCGGGCAGTGTCGAGTACTTTATTTTTAGCCACTTTCCAAAGAGTTGTACTGCTATTCCACCATATGGGTCGCCTCTACTCGTAGGATGGGATTTTGCTGTTACACACTTGGTGCCTGAGTGCTTCATGATAAGGCTAGGATTGGTAGGGATCCTCCGACCACATGCCGCTGTCACCACGCATCTTGGTTGTATATTTCAAGTTACTCGGATTAAGATCCTCCGACCAAATGCCACCTCCCACATTAGATCCCGTGTTATTCCGGGTTAGAGGTTCTTCAAAGATCGCTTTTAGTTTAGCCGCTACCTTAACGGGTGCATTGGTTTGTAAATTGTTATTGAAAAATAAAAAAAATTGGCTCAGAATATTTCATGTACGCTTATTTTATGATACATCTTCCCTATTATCTCACACTATCATGCAAAAATAGATATAGTACATATGAATGATGTTTCTCCTTATTGCAACTATCTCATTAGTAAGACACTATATAAAAAATCATATTGATGATCAAGAACAAACATACAAATAGAAATATCTTATCCAGTTAATATTAAACACTCCTTTGACACTTGAATTTTTTTACTTATCCTACACCAAAAAAATGTCTAAAAAAAAAACTAAGAGATCGAATGTAAATAAACTAAATGAGAGCATTCATAAGATATTTCACTCATGAATCTCCTACTAGGTACCTTGTGTCTAAATGCAAGCTAGGCTTATAATCTAATGTATTCTAAGAAGATAATACCTTACTCAAGTATGAAAGTATCACAAATAAAAATTTAACATGTTCATGCATATCTAATTCTTTTTAAGCTTCCTAATAATACACCCAACCTTTTTCAAGATAATTGGTTAGTAATCAACAACCTATTTTTATGCAATTAAATCCTCAAATCATCTACTTACAACCCCATAGATCAAATGTTGAAAAATATACCCCTATCCTCTTGAATCATGAAACCATTATTAACTAGGGAATGAATTTCCATTTTCAAAGCATAAATTGACAATGGAGAGTCAATATTGTGGTGTTGATCACCCTAGTTGTGGTTTATTCTATGGGGTGTTGGGCCTTCAGGAATAATAGGCATGTTGCTAAGTGATTTATAGATTTAATTGTGTGCAAATTTTTTGCATTCAATTTGCACACAATTGAATCTAGAAATCACTTAGCAACAAGCATTATGGATTGTGGAAACTTGATGTAACTAACAATAGGCATGCCAAAAGAAATGGGCATGGATATAAGGAATTCCCTTGAGCTTTAGCTTTAGCTTTGGCTAAGGAAGGGGAAACATGGTACCATAAATGATTTTTTTTTCTTTTCCTTTTGTGGTTTTTCCACTTATAAGCCCATAGATCAAATGTTGAAAAATCTATCCCTAACCCCCAATCATGAAACTATTGGTAACTAGGGAAGAAATTTCCATTTTCAAAGCATAAATTAGGAATAGACTATCTTCCTTAAAAATATAGAGAAAATTTAATAAGTATAGATAATTTAAATATATCCAATAATATTATAGGAGATTTATTAGACCATAATGATGTAGAATCCACTCTACTACCAATCATGATAATACTAAATGTCCCAAATATAGTTTGGCCCATGGATGTAGTCCAAAAAGAGTGCATTTTTACTCCTTCTATCCAAGTTCTACATTTCAAACTAGGAATCCGTATTCACTTCTACCTTTTTTTCTTTGTATTACCTTGATACTTCTAGTGATATTGATACACATAGCTAACCTCCACATGATGCTTCTAGCCCTTATTCTATATATCCTTTCACTTATGATTTTTTTTAATGAAATTTTAGTGATGAGCATATTAGTAGTTCTTTATCTTCTCTTGATGTGGTTAATAACACTTTTTTTTATGAGAATTCACCTTATGGTAGAGTCATTTAATCATAATGAAGAAGAAAAATTACATGTTAGACCATCCTTGTCTTCAAATTATACTTCTACACAAGGTGATAATACTTTGATACATACCTTTCATGATAGCTTGGTTAATAATGTTAAATAATGTTTTGACTCATGCCATAATTGTTACACATCATTTCATGCTTTGTCATGTATTTTAATGGATTACTTTATGCTTAGTATTGGAGTATGTTTTATTCATGATTATTATTCTTCTACTTCTATTGTCCCTTCCTTAGTGGATCTCAATTATTTTACAATGAAATATTATGATAATATCACTTTTTAATGGAATCATCCTTCAAATTTATTCATTCTTTCAAAGTATCATTTCATTGAGTACTTATGGAGTACCTCCTTCTCCACCCCATCATGCACATAACTTATACTAAGGGTAAATAAAATAATGAGGATGGTGTGCCCTTATTTTATGATACATCTTCCCTATTATCTCACACTATCATGCATGATAGATCATAAAAAAATAGATATAGTACATAGGAATGATGTTTCTCCTTATTTCAACCACCTCATTAGTAAGACACTATATAAAAAATCACATTGATGATCAAGAACAAACATCCAAATAGAAATATCTTATCCAATTAGTAATGAACACTCCTTTGACACTCAACCATTTTACTTATCCTACACCAAAAAATTGTCTAAAACCAAAAAAAAACTAAGAGATCGAATGTAAATAAACTAAATGATAGCATTCATAAAATACTCCACTCATAAATCTCCTACTAGGTACCTTGTGTCTAAATGCAACTTAGGCTTATAATAATGTATTCTAAGAAAATAATACCTACCTTATGTCTAAATATCTTATCCAATCAATGAATGATGTTCTTTTAAATTAATATAGATACTATGCCTATTCATCAAAAATTGTATTGATGATAAAAAAAAACATCTAAATAGAAATATGTTATCCAATTAATATTGAACACTCCTTTGAAACTCAAACTTTTTTACATATCCTATACCAAAAAATTATCTAAAAGCCAAAAAAAAACTAAGAGATCAAATGTAAATAAACTAAATAACAACATTCATAAAATATCCCACTCATAAATCTCCTACTAGATACCTTGTGTCTAAATGCAACCTAGACTTATAATAATGTATTCTAAGAAAATAATACCTCACTCAAGTGTGAAACTGTCATAAATAAAAAATTTAACATATTCATGCCTATCTAAATCTTTTAAGCTTCCTAATAATACATACAGTCTTTTTCAACATAATTGGTTAGTAACTTAGTAATCACCAACCTATTTCTATGGAATTAAATCATCAAATCATCTACTTACAACCCCATAGATCAAATGTTGAAAAATATATCCCTAGCCTCAAATCATGAAACCATAATTAACTAGGGAAGGAATTTCCATTTTCAAAGCATAAATTGACAATGGAGAATCAATATTGTGATGCTGATCTGGTTGTGGTTTATTCTGTGGGATGTTGTGCCTTCAGGAACTGTAGGCGTGATAAAAGAAATGGGTATGGATATAAAGAATACCCTTGAGCTTTAGCTTCAGCTTCGGCTAAGGAAGGAGAAACATGGTACCATAAATGATTTCCTTTCTTTTCCTTTTATGGCTTTTTCTCTGCTGCATCTGTGGAGGGACTAGCATTCATTCAATTCAGAACCGTCCTCCGTATTCATATGGTGATGCCCATAAACATTAAAACACAAACAAGAAAAACAAGTAAATATGAGAAGCTCTTTATTAAGAAAATTTGCTAAACCTGGGCTTACTCAAAAGCATTGAGTATAACTTTGGTACCCATGGATCCTCTCAGATCCTGTAAGTGGACGATAGTTTTGTAATACAAATATAACCTGCGAACATAGACAAGAAAAGATAAGAGAGATAGGATGGAGCCTCCCAGTTATAAGATTGGTTTAATAACAGGCACTAGAGTCACCGCAGAAGCCATAACCAATCCCGCACCAACTAAGCCCAGCGTTGCAGCAAACACCACCTACACTTGCACAGTCCGAGTCTGTTTGGCAAAGAGTATAATCGCACTTATCTGTGGCAACTGTCTCCACTGCTGCAAACATTGCGATTATAATTAGGGTTATGGAAAACCTTACAAAAAACTTAACAGTTGCTGCTTTCCTTCCCATCTCTGACTTGTACCAAATATTGAAGAGACTGCACGTTTAAATAACAGCCATTCCTCTGATTTGCACGCTAAACACATAGTTGTTGCCGCCCTTTTTGTCTGCGGCACGTTGTGATTAACGTGCCGGCTATTTTACTACAAAATATTCGAACGCCGGCTACTTTACTTCAAAATATTCGAACGGCCGTTTCTCTCTGACGCATCTTTTGGGTGGTTAAATCGAAACCATATGAATTAATTTACTTCAATGGATTTGAGCTTGTATATCACAGGCCATGGCGAATTGCAATCAACGATAATATTATTTGGTTTTGAATTTGTTTATATATGTGTAATGGTGAAATTTGCTTATTCATTATTTAGGGGAAAGGATTGGGTGGTTGAACATGTTTCAATATTTTTATAGCATTTGTTGATTTAATGTCTAATGTTTTTAACAATATTGTACCAATAGTTGCGACTTTAAAATTATTAGTGTTGTCCATGAGTACCTATAACTAAATGAAATGTATTCCCTAGATTTAAAAAACAACAAATCATGTGATGTCATATCAACACACTAATAAAACTTGACTTAGTGCACAACTATTGGTCTAACTTTTTTTAGGCCTTTTTGGACACTTCAACAAAATGCATGTTGATGTAGCACCATAATTGATGATGTGGCCTTGAAACATTAGTTTTAAATAGGGGACTTGTCAAGTACGCTGTTGTAAAGAATTGGGAGTGATTTGAAATTTCCAAATAGGATTTTGAGAAACACGAAGTTAGGGTACTCAACTACTGGATCATCACCCCTAGTTGGGGATCTATTTTGATGGAGTGATTTAATATACTCTAATGTTGAATGAATTGGGACCATTCTTCAATTTATACTTTTCTTTATTTATATTTGTTTTTTACATATGATTCTATCTTATTTTGTATTTGTATATATCTTTATATATTTGATATTTAATGTATTTTTATGTTTGGTATTCATTGTCGATCTTACATTTGCATTCGATTGTCTCGGGTCAATCATGTGATGTAGATTGATCTAGCATAATGTGAAATAGATCCTTAAAATTCAATTTCAAAAATTGTTTATTCCTACCCATTTCATTTTTTCCATAAGTTAACTAGGCAATTATTTAATTGATTTACTCCTATATATATTTCAATAATTTAAGGTATTCAATGTGCATGCATTTATCATTTGTAAGTTATTGAAAATATTATGTATTAAAAATATTGTCTGAGCAATCTTTTGATTTGATGCACTAACATTAACCTTAATTCACATCATCATCCTAGAGAATATTTATATGAATGAAGAATGTTGTCTTTAATCATTTATACAACTATAATGTTGGTCTAGTCAAGTAGGTTGACCTAGATAACTCATCCTTGCAAACTCATGATGTTCAAAGACATTTTTATTTAAAAAGTTTTTAAAAATATCATGCACTATAAGAGAAATTATATGTCAAGATGATAGAATCATTCTCTAGATTTTGGATAAATAATTAAGATGACAAGATACATCCCATCAAAATAGTTGTATTTTTAGTACACAATTTTTTTGAGATTTATTTAAAAATATATATTTATTGAAATACACAAGAAATATTCTATGCACTAAATTTTAGAGTTATAAATACAAAAAAAGTATTAAAGGGAAAAATAGTATATAAAAAGTGATGCCTCACTTAACCTCATTTTTAAGATTTTTATAAACAACTAAATTATTGTGTTAATTTAACAAAAAATACAACTCAAGATACAATGTGGCATGAAAGCGGCCAATTAGTAACATATAGATCACATACGGATGTTCTTTGAACATACAACATCACTTCCATACACTATTTTCATACTGTTATGCCATGAACAACCACTATAGACCAAATGGGTAGAAAAAATCTATTCAGGAAACACATAATACATAATCGAATGATGTAACATTTGTAGAATAACTTGCAGACCATTTCAACATATGAAATTGGAATTGAGACATTGCATAGACATTGTGAGAAAATTCCCTAAGTTGTAGGAGAAGAGATATCAATGCAAAGAAATGTGAAGTATTTCCCAAACCAGCCCAAACAACTAGCAATACTGTCAACCTTTTGCAATTCACAGGAACCTCCTTAGCAACTTAGGTGACCTAAAAAAGATAGGAGTGCAATATACAAAAATAACTAACATTGAATATCAAACCACAAGGTTAGAGATGCAACAACAAAGGAATGTAGAGCATTCTCCCAAATAGCCTTCAATGCAACTTCTTGAACCAGAAATATTTGAGCAACTTGCAGAGGCCATTATCTTCTTTCATCAACACATGTATTATCAGGAACAACAAGAAAGAGAATGAGACATACTATAGACCTTCAACAACATCTCTTCAAGATAAGTCATGCTTCTAATCCTCATCTTAGTATATCATTATGAAATGAACTTTACTGGCAATAAAAATGTGTTATATGAACATCAGTAATAATGCTTCTTTGATGAGGCATGACATCCAATCATGAACATCTTCAATGGCATGAACTTCTTCAGCTTTTCTCTTCTTTGATAAGGCATATCATCCAATCAATATTAACCTGGAAACTAAATGTAACAAAGACAACTAATGATAAGGACTAAAAACATATTACTTAGGTGCTGACATCAATTACAACTAACAACCAAAGTTGACAATAGCTGCCAACAATCTCCTTAGTGTTAACATCAATGACAACCATCAGTGTTGACATCAATGAAAATAACACAAGCCTCAGTGTTGATATCAATGACAACAACTGCCAACATTTATTTTGTCTTCTCATGAGAATTCTAGTGATATTCATACACATTTGGTCTCCACATGATATTGCTATTCCTTCTTCTATCCTTTCTATATTTCATACTAGGATTCCTTTCTCACCTACTTTTACCTTTTCTGCTTCCTCTTGCCTTGAGAATTCTAATGATTTGGTACATGTATGCATATTTGAACTACACATGTACCACCAGTTCCTATCCTATATCTTCACTCATTGTATATTGATGAATTATTTAGTGATGAGAATAATTTTAGTTATTTATCTTCTCTTGATATGGTTAACCATTTTTTTGATGATGATTCACCTTATGATACACAAGGGTGTGTGCAAGAAGGTGAGTCCACTTTTTGGCCAAAAAATGTAAGTGTTTTTCCCAATTTTCAGAATTTGACACATTTGACCTTAAAATTTGAAGCACTTAAAGATGAAATCTTTAAAATAGTCACTAATCATAAAATGTAGTGCTTGAGTCTAGTTTCCAAATATGTAATTTATTTCAATACCCAGATTGTACAAATTGAGTTTCAATAAGTGTTTCTAAAAACCATTGTTAAAAGTCATTTTTTTTTACCATACCATGTACGTGTACGACATCCATATTTTGACTTAAATTATCATATTTTCTAAATCCTTTTGGGGAAAAGATTTGTAACTCACTTAAACACGTTTTTGATATTTTTTTGTAATTTTTTATTAAATATTATTTTTTTGTTAAATTTTTATTGGCCATATTTGTCGTTTTGAAAAATCATCGTGTACATCACACAGAAGATGACCTAAACTTATTATTTTTGATTTTTTTAAAATTGAAAATAATTGTCCAAAAGTTGTTCTTATTAGTAATCCATTTGTCCAAAATGTTATGTTGATAAAGGATTATTAAAATAGTAAAAACCTTGATATTTAAAAGTTTATGGACCAATTTTATTAGAAATTAATTGAAAAATAGAAAAAATAATCCAATTGGCCAAAAAAAAAAAATTACATATTTAGAATCTACATTGTCTCATTTTAAAATGGGTTTTAATTTA
>VDFB02186258.1:0-18660 GCA_007258455.2 Sequoia sempervirens
CTAAATATAGGCATCAAAAGTCAAAATCTTCAAAATCCGATGTAAACCACTGCGATCAGCGTTCTTCAGGCTATCTGCTGGTGAAATTTCGAGTCAAACGAAGCACTTACTATTTATAGTAAGTCAGATTGGAAACTGGCTAAAAATAGTAAATTGAGCGCATGCGTCAGTGTCAGCCAACAGGTCACGTGGTGAGGAGCGCCTCATTAAAATTTCAAGCTAATCGGAGCTGTGGAAGTACCGGAAACGAGAGGTTACTATAAATAGCAAAACACTTCCCAAAATGTGCTATTTTTAGTAAGTCAGCTCAGAATGGCAGTGTTGACAGGATATCAAAGTCGTGAGGATCCGGTGTTTAAAATTTCATGGCAATCTGAGCTTCCGAAGTAAGAAAATCAAGAGGCTTACTATAAATAGCGGGGTGTGAGAAGCTGGCAAAAACAAGAAAAATGGCTAAGTCTGGAACTTCATCCTTCACTTCCTTGAAAATGCGCCCATCTCAGCTGGAGGTCATGAAATTTCTCTAAGTGTTGAACTTCGTCCAGTACACATGCTAAAATGCGCCCTCAAAGAAAAGCTGGTGAGAGTTCAAAAAAAATTTCTAAGTCTGGAATGTTTTCATCCGCCTTACCCCTCTAAATGCGCCTAACTTGCAAGTTTATCCTGCTCAAGGGGTGAAATGCGCCCAAAAGCAAATTGGTCAAAGCAGTCAACAAGTTATATCCTCCACCCCTTGTGAAATGCGCCCACCCCTCAAGCAAGAAACATAAAAAAAATTCTAAGGCAAACTCGTCCTCCTCCTAGGTGGAAATGCGCCAAGTCTTGAGAAAGTCAAACAGGTCAAAGATTTACATCCTCTTGCATGGGTAAAATGCGCCCAAAATGGGCCATGTAAAGACAAAAATGGAAGTTGAAAAGTCACAAACAAAGGCGTTGGAAAAAGTTTATCCACCAGCTACATGGAAATGCGCCCAAAGCTGAAAAGAGGTCAAACAAGTCAACATTTTTCATCCTTCCCACACATAGAAATGCGCTCAAGTTTGAGTGGGTCAGCAAGTCAAAGTCTTTTATCCTCCTCAAGAGCCAAAATGCGCCCAAAGCAGCTCAAGTGAAGACAAAAAAGTGGAGTTGAAGGGTCATCCCTCTTGCATGTTCAAATGCGCCCACATTAAGGTGTAAATAGTGAATAGAGGGTGGTGAATAGGGTGAAATGTGATTAAAGCGTAGTAAAAGGCGAGTAAATTCCTCAATGGCATGGTGAATACAAGGTAGATGCTAGGCGTTATTCCTTTCCTAGCCTCAAATGCGCCCAAGGTGTTGTAGAATGTTGCAAAGTGTGTTGGGCGTGATTTTTCTTTCCTCTCCTAGCCTCAAATGCGCTTAAGTGGTAAAGTGTTAGAAATTTTTGCTAGGCGTGTGTGTTGGTGAAGATGAGTATTGGGCGTGGTGATATTTTTCTCCAAGTGCTATGCGCCTAAGATGTTAAGTGTTGGAAAATTTTCCTAGGCGTTGGAATATTTTCAAATGTGAAGAAAATGCAAAATGGTGAGTGAAGGGGGGTAAAATATGCTAGGCGCCTTCATAAAAATTTTTCTAAGTAAAGTTGATATTTTCACAGGCAAAATGGATCGAGCTGGATACAAAATTTTTACGGCAAAATTTTCCAAAGAGATGATTTCAAAAATTTCTAAGGCACAAAATATTTTCTCCCTTAGAAAAATGCCTAAGTCTGGAGAAGTGGTAGAATTTTCCTGAAGCGAACAATTTTGCGATGGTGGTCAATTGATGCTTTAGCTCATGAGAAGTGATAAAATTTTTTCCAAGTCGAGCCAAAATCCTGAGAAGATCGAGGAGAAGCGGTTTAAATTTCTGAGGAATATTTTCAGGTTAAAGTGAAAGGATAAATGAACAGTTAATTGGGCACCGTTAACGTCTGGAAAGAATACTGCTGGTACTCAGTACCGATGAGGAGTTGATTTTAAAAGGTCTTCCACGGCTGTCCGAAATTTTTGGGATGAAGATTTTTAAATAGACACCAGTTGGTGACGTTATATTTCTAAAGGAAACTTGAAAGAAAATTTTCTAAAGGCAAAATAGAAGAGAGTAGTTTTCAGGTGAGATCCTCCGGGGCGATGATTTGAAAGAAAGCGCCTAAGGTGAATTTAGCCGGTCCTCGTAAAGATAGTTGCCAGGCAGAAATAAGATACGTCGAAAGAGGTTATCGAGCTCCGGCAGGTGAAATGAAAGTTCTCAGGATAGAAATTTGTCTAAGGCATAGACAGACACAAGTTGGCGATAGGCAGAAGTTGGGCGTGAGAATCGGGTAAGTGAGTTAAGTTTATATCATGAAATTATTCTAATACCCCTCTCCTTGCTTGTTTTCGGGAGGAGAAAGCGTCGAGCGAGGAAACCGCGATGACTTGGAAATTGGAAACGCGATGAAGATAAGTTACAATCTCGAGAAGGAGGAAAATCTGCAGAAAATGGCTAAGTGTTGAAGAAACATTTTCAAGGCTCAAGATGAAAAGAAGATGAAGACCCTCAAGTGGAAGAAATCAAAGAACAATGCCAAGAAAGAAGATCGAGAGCAGTGTGAACGCGTCTACAAATGGAATCTTCTAGAAGGATGATGGTGGACATTATAGCGCATTTATTACCCCACTCTCCTCTGTGGCGGTTTTTAGGGCAATATTATTTAGGGCTGAGGTGGCACGATTCTGGCCACTCTATTGATTGTAACCCTAGCCGTCTTTTGGGACTTGGCTAGCTATAAAAGGGGGAGTCCCCCTCATTTGTAATCTCATTAGAGTAGAAAGTTAGAATCAGAGTAGACATTGAGAGAGCATTAGAGCTAAATAGTGTAGCATTGTAGAGCATTTTTGCATCATTTGGAGAAGAGAGAAAGTTTTCCCTTTGAAAACTTTTGAGGAGATTGTTGTGTAACACATTTTATGATAATAGATCTTTTCATTGATGATGGAATTCGTCTTGTCATGAAATGCTAGCAAGGTTTCTTCTTCCTTTAGTATCCAAGTAGATTAAATTCATGCAAGTAGCTTACTTCGGTGTGTGGTGTTTTATTGAGATAGCTTCGCTTTATTCCATACCACTAGCGGCTTGTTGATGATAAGTCCGCCTTGTGTGGTCAACTGGACATTATCTTGCGTTTAACTTCGGTTGTGGTTTACATACTTATATGCGTTGTTCTGATGGTGTATGTATGTTAAACTATAACTTGAATACCTTTTGCTATCCCCTTTGAAGATTGCATCGATTTTGTTGAGGCTGTCCGACGGAGGCTAGGTGAAATCCGGTTGAAGTTTATTGAAACGAAGCTCCACATATCCTGCATTTAGAGTAGCACATAAACTTCTTAGGCCCTACACCCTTTAAATTCAGTTCATTTTTGGTTAGAATTAGGAAACTTGCGCTCACCTGCCAAATCATTTGAATCACACGAAAGCCCTTAGTCTACTATTTGTTGTTAGCCGTTGAACAATTGTGTAAGTCCCCTTGACATACCAGCAATATCACATCGAGCCAAACTGAGCCTATTCGCACTCAAGGAACCTTGGAGTTGAAAGCATGATCTTACTCGCAATCTTAGCATGTTGAATACTTTGTTCAAGAGAGGATAGAGCGTCCGTTAGGAGACTTTATTCTATGTTGGTGCGGTCTCAAAAACCACGTCAACAGAACTGGCGCTAGAAGGAGGGCTGAACGAGGAAAGAATACATTGTTCCGGTTATCATTCATTTTATGCTTGCCTCTCCTCCTAGCACGTCAACAGAACTGGCGCTAGAAGGAGGGCTGAACGAGGAAAGAACACGTTGCTTCGGTTATCATTCATTTTATGCTTGCCTCTCCTCCTAGCACGTCAACAGAACTGGCGCTAGAAGGAGGGCTGAACGAGGAAAGAACACGTTGCTTCGGTTATCATTCATTTTATGCTTGCCTCTCCTCCTAGCACGTCAACAGAATTGGCGCTAGAAGGAGGGCGATTAGCAGCTACAGCATACAGTTGTGTTGAAGTAGAAAGGGTTTGAAGTACACAAAGAGTTCCATTGGAGAAGATTATCATGAGACAAGATGGTGTTCTTTCAGGATTGAAGAATCTCGCGCGCAGCCACTAAAAGAAGCAGTACATCCTGGATCGTATCACTTCATTTTCGCCAGACAAGTTGAAGAGAATCTTGAGGTCTACGCCCAGTTCATATAAAGATTTTGTGGAGTTAGAGCTACCTACAAGATCAAGGAAGAAGAAAGAAGTTCATTCAAGCAAAGAAGTCAAGTCAAGTGAAGAATTTTTATCAAACGAAGAAGTTCAAGAAGGCGGAGAAGAGATTCCAAGTTTGTTCAGAACTCCACCTAGTGCTTCGAGGTCTGCTCAGCCAAGACAAGCTCAAGCTGTTGTACAACAATCAGCCCAAGTGATTGTGTATCAAAGGCGACTACCAGTTCAAGCAATGGCTCAACCAGGAGGTCAACTGGGAGGTCAGCAAGGAGGTCAACCCGCGCCAAACGGTGCTACATGGTTGGTTACCAACCCATCTCCGCTAGAGTTTCAAGACTACCATGAGATGCCAAAGAATCCTGAAAATTTTTGTCCTAAGTTCATTGCCAATGATGTTAACTACACGGCCGAGGACCATATCAAGATGTTTGAAGGTCACCTACGCAATAGGCAGATTGGGTATGCAGACGTGGCTTGCCGCCTATTCCCATATTCTTTGGGAGAAGAGGCTCATTTTTGGTTCATTCACCTACCAGTAGGGTCTATAAGGACATGGGAGCAGATGAAGGAGGCCTTCATCGGAAAGTTTGGTATACCTGCCACCCCTGTAGAGCTTTATCGTCAATTTGCGGAAGTAAGAAGACAAGACAAAGAGCCCATCCATGCATTCAACAATAGGTTCCAAAAGGCCCTCAATAGGTTACGCACTCCTTATGTCATTGATGACGCCCGAGAAAGCTACTATTCAGCACTTGATCCTTTGACTGCAATGTTCGTAAGATCTCACCCCACTCCAGCAAATATAAATCAAGCTTACGCTAAAGCTGTTGAAGTAAGTCAAGGTTTAGGACAGAATATAACTGGGCCCGTACTCTACACCGGCCTGGCTACAACAAACAATCAAATGCCAATGTTCGGCTCAACATGGAATCAACAAGTTCCAGCGCTAAATGCGATCCCACAGCCAGCTTATCAAGTGCAAGCACCATCAAATCAATTAGTTCTCCATCCTGGGATGCCTTTGTCCCAGACGCAAGTCACACAGCCAGTTTATCTCCAAAACACAGTGCCACCAGTGAAAACTTCAGAGGAGAAAGATGAAATGAAAGATTTGATAGAACAAGTAAAGAGGCTGTCGGCTGAGGTGACACACCTCAAGAATCAAAATAATCAGACGCCAACTATGCAGCGAAATTATCAGGCACACCAAGGTGCTAACCGAGGATATCAGAATAATCCTCCAAGTCATCAGGATACCCATCAAGGATACCATCAAGATAACAGTCATGGGTATAGAAATAACAATCAAGGATTTCAGAAGAGGTCTTGGAATACAGGGCCCAACAATGGAGGTGTGCCATCACCATTGGACAATCCGCCACCTCCTGAAAACCGTCCTGCAGATAGAGTTTATATGGCCGAAACTGCCTCGTCAGGATGGTGTAGGTTACATAACACGAACCAGCACTCTGAACTTCAGTGCCACGAATTCCAAGTTGTGGCTGGTATTCTCAAAAGTGAAGCAAGTAATACAGGGGCCTTAGAGAACCCTCCAATTACGGGATATGAATTAGTCCCAGCACCCAGATATGATCAGGCATTGATAATAGAAGATTGCAATTTCCCACCTGAATTTCAGAGTTACACGCCCCCACCAGTTAATCACCAATTTCCATCAGCTTCAGCAAACGCTCCCGTGGGGATGCCAGAGTTTCAAATACCATCAGAAGTTCATGCCACATATGTTTCACCAGAAGAGTCTCTTTATAGAGATGGTTATATCTTTCCGCCTCTCAACAACAGTGTCTTGGTAGAAGGAAGTAGGGAGGTACAAGCTTTTCAAACCACTAGAGGTGAAGCTCCTAAAGTGTATCAAAGGAATTATCATCAGAAAGAGCCACTTACATCATCAATACCTCCTAATAATTTTACAACTCCGCCACATCCCAACGCAAGCAATAACCCAGGTTTACCTAGAGATTCTCCAGAGTACAGACGACAGAATGCAATGCAAGGCGGAGGACAACAAGTTATTCAGCAGCCAATTCATCAACCCGAGCAGAGACAAAAGGAAAGTCTTCCTAGAGAGGACGTGAAAAGACTTGGCTCTTATGTGTTAGAAGAATTCAAAAGGATGAAGGTTAGTCTCCCCTTACATGAGTTAATGAAGATTTCAGAGATCAGAGATACGATTCTGAAAAGTGTGTATGAAACACCCATTGTGAAGGATACTTCCCAAGAAATATCTAGTCCATCAAGGAATCCTCCTGTGAACACACAGTCTCGTCCTGCGCAGAACACGAACATGGTAGAAGAAGTGCCTCACGCTCCATTTGACACTTGGGAAGCTCCACAACAACCTCAAAATTTCGTAGGTATGGTACAAGGTTCTTCAAACGCTCCTGAAAAGTCATGGATCGAAGATAAAAGGAAACGGTTCAATATTCCTGCGGAGCAAAAGCAAAAACAAGAGCAAACGCTGAATCCAAGGCAGGTTGTTCAAGACAATCAAATTTCAGTGGACAGAAAAGATGAAAAGAAGAATGCTTCAGTAGAAGAAAAGAGGAAGCCAGTGGTATTTTATCAAGGGAGGGGTGAGCCAGCCCCGTTTCTGGTGTCAGTTAGAATTTTTGGAAAGTTACTACACAATTGTTTGATTGATTCCGGTGCATCAAGTAATGTCATGCCTTTGAAGGTATGTCAGGCATTAGGTATAATCCCGCTCAAGACCAACAAGAAGGTGACTCAGCTGGATAAGACTGAAGTTCCAGTTGTAGGGGAATTAAATGGTATTCATATGCAGCTAGCGGCGGACCCCAGAATTCAGAGTCGCATCGACATATCAGTTGTGGATATACCAGATGGTTATGGCATGCTATTAAGCAGAGATTGGTCCAGAAAATTGAATGGATACATTGCGACTGACTTCTCCCACATGTGGTTGCCTTGGAAGGGAGTTCCGAATCAGATAAAGATCGAAAGTACACCACGGCTCAAATTAATGATTACAGAATGTGGTGAAAATAGTGATGTTTTATTCATGGAAACTGATTTGGGTACGTACAAGCCTGTTAAGAAAGAAGTCCTCACACTGCAAAGCCCGGAGGGAGAGAGGTTTTCAGGGGATACCCCTGCCTTCACCGAAGTGTTGATTGAAAATGATTCAAGTAGGAATGAGAATGAAGAGACGTTCAAAGATTCTATGTTAAAAGATGTAGAGCAAGATGCAGAAAGTGCCCCCATCAGAGACTTATCGTTACCCATTTACGAAGCTTTCTATTCAGAGAACACAAGTGCCATGGGTAAGACCTCCTCAAAACAAGTCCCGGAGATGATTCAACAAGTCACTTTAGAAGAAGAATGTGGAGAAGTCCATAAGAAAGAAGATTGGGTTCAAACTAGGTATTCCCAGCCGACGCGCTTGGAAGAGAAAAGAGATGAAACTCTGGGAAGTTTCACCATACATCAAAGGGCCATGAACGGATGGATCGACAAATCATGGTTGGACCCTGGTCAAAATTCTGAGATCCTGGGAGATGATGCATTTAAGTTACGAACAAGAACAAGAGGGGATATCTCGTTGCCAGATGATGGGAGATTCCTCAAGCATTATTTCCAACCCTAGGTTCTCTCTGAGAGCCTACCTTGTAATATAGTTAGATTAGATTTGCTTTCTCGTTTGTTTGCTTTCCGTTTGCTTTTCTGTTTTCCTTTGTTTTGGTTTTGGTTTGTTGCCCTTTGGGTTTTTGGTTTGGCGTTTTCGTCCCTTGAGTTGTCCGCTCAAGTGGTTTTGGTTTGGAATGGGCAAGGATTTTAGGGTTTTCCCGTTGCGATGAGGTGATGATGTTTTAACTTTCACAACGTGGTTCCTTTCACTGGAATTTGCATAAATTTTTGAAAAGGACTAGGTTGTTTTCCTCTTGTCATCATCCAGTTAGCGATTGAACTCGTCTCGGGAGGTTAACCCGCTATTGTGTCTTAACACATGAGTCTAAAGACCTTAAAAATCTTACCTATCTTCATTCTGAGTCATTTTGGTTTCTTGGGAAAGGTTTTGGCAGGTGAAAATTTTACGTCTTGCTTCAGCGCCACTACAATTCTCAAACCCATTGGAGGCTTCATTGCCTGCCAGCCAATTGAGGAATTGACGGAGAAATCAGATGAAGAAAAGAAAATGTGCTTGAAAGAAATATCTGAAAAACAAAAGAAAAGAAAGAATGAAAAAATGAAAATGAAAGAGAATATTATGAAATATTGGTTTTGGGAACATACGAGTAACTCCACCGGGGCTATGGACGCCCGACCGGCAGTGGAGCAATATTCGTGAGAATTGTGGCGACAACCTCGTCGGGGCTATGGACGCCTGACTGGCAGCGAGGCAATGTCCAGGATGCTTTTGAAGTTAAGATATTTATATAACCTGCTATGGCCGATTCCGGAAGTCGAAATGGTTTAGAGATGGAATGCATGCACACACTCACAAGGTTTTAGATGAAAGTGTTTTGATCCAATATCGAATTCTTCTCCCCTTTTGAGTAAGCGTCTTTCCTGTATGATGGTTTGAGGAAGATTAATCAAAGTTCAATTCTTAAAGTGTTTTTCAACACTCTCCGTAGAGGATGCCGGATGTTGTGACCTTTTCACACATAAGCCCCATTCAAGATAGGGACCTAATTTTTGCTTCGATACAAGTGCTTTTTGGCTTTGGTTTTGGTCTCTCTCTCCTTGTAGTACGTCAGCAAAGTCGAGTCTTTGTCCTCAAGAGCCAAAATGCGCCCAAAGCAGCTCAAGTGAAGACAAAAGTGGAGTTGAAGGGTCATCCCTCTTGCATGTTCAAATGCGCCCACATTAAGGTGTAAATAGTAAATAGAGGGTGGTGAATAGGGTGAAATGTGATTAAAGCGTAGTAAAAGGCGAGTAAATTCCTCAATGGCATGGTGAATACAAGGTAGATGCTAGGCGTTATTCCTTTCCTAGCCTCAAATGCGCCCAAGGTGTTGTATAATGTTGCAAAGTGTGTTGGGCGTGATTTTTCTTTCCTCTCCTAGCCTCAAATGCGCCTAAGTGGTAAAGTGTTAGAAATTTTTGCTAGGCGTGTGTGTTGGTGAAGATGAGTATTGGGCGTGGTGATATTTTTCTCCAAGTGCTATGCGCCTAAGATGTTAAGTGTTGGAAAATTTTCCTAGGCGTTGGAATATTTTCAAATGTGAAGAAAATGCAAAATGGTGAGTGAAAGGGGTAAAATATGCTAGGCGCCTTCATAAAAATTTTTCTAAGTAAAGTTGATATTTTCACAGGCAAAATGGATCGAGCTGGATACAAAATTTTTACGGCAAAATTTTCCAAAGAGATGATTTCAAAAATTTCTAAGGCACAAAATATTTTCTCCCTTAGAAAAATGCCCGAGTCTGGAAGTGGTAGAATTTTCCTGAAGCACGAGCAGAGTTGCCAGGGATGAAGTCAGTGATGCTAGCTCCGCAGGGTCGATAAAATTTTTCCAAGTCAGAGCAAAATTCTCAGAGAAGATCGAAGAACGGATTTAAACTTCACAGGGGAATATTTTCTAAGGTTCAAAATTCGAGAAAATTAGATGAACCCGTTCGTTGGGCACCCATGAATTCAACGCGTTCTGGAGAAAATTTTCTTCTGGGTATCGAAGATTGTCGATGAGGAGTTGATTTTAAGGTCTTCCTGGCTTATGCGAGAATTTTTTGGGATAGAAGATTTTAAATGGGCACCCAGTTGATGTATTTCCTAAGGAAACGAAAATTTTCTAAAGGCAAAAATGAAGAAGTGGTTTTCAAAGGTGAGATCCTCCAGACGATGAATTTGAAAGAAACGCCTAGGTGAATTTGCTTGGTCCTCGTAAGATAGTTTACTTGAGCCAGAAATGAATAAAATCAGGTTGTCAGGCTCCAGCAGGTGAAATGAAGTTCTCAAGGATGGAAATTTGTCTAAGGCATGAACTTGAACACAAAGTTGGCGATGAGCGCTTGAAAGTTGGAGCATGAAAATCAGGTAAGTGAGTTAAGTTTATATCATGAAGTATTCTAATACCCCTCTCCTTGCTTGTTTTGCAGGAGAAACGTCGAGGCCGAGCACGATGACTTGAAGTGGAAGCACGATGAAGATGAGTTACAATCTCGAAGGAGGAAAATCTGCAAGAAAATGGCTAAGTGTTGAAGAAACATTTTCAAGGCTCAAGATGAAAAGAAGAATGAAGACCCTCAAGTGGAAGAAATCAAAGAACAACGCCAAGAAAGAAGATCGAGAACAGTGTGAACGCGTCTACAAATGGAATCTTCTAGAAGGATGATGGTGGACATTATGGCGCATTTATTACCCCACTCTCCTCTGTGGCGGTTTTTAGGGCAATATTATTTAGGGCTGAGGTGGCACGATTTTGGCCACTCTATTGATTGTAACCCTAGCCGTCTTTTGGGACTTGGCTAGCTATAAAAGGGGGAGTCCCCCTCATTTGTAAGGCATTAGATTAGAATTAGATTAGAAAGTTAGAATCAGAGTAGACATTGAGAGAGCATTAGAGCTAGATAGTGTAGCATTGTAGAGCATTTTGCATCATTTGGAGAAGAGAAAGTTTTCCCTTTGAAAACTTTTGAGGAGATTGTGTGTAACACATTTTATGATAATAGATCTTTTCATTGATGATGGAATTCGTCTTGTCATGAAATGCTAGCAAGGTTTCTTCTTCCTTTCGTATCCAAGTAGATTAAATTCATGCAAGTAGCTTACTTGGGGTGTGTGGTGTTTTATTGAGATAGCTTCTTTTATTCCATACCACTAGCGGCTTGTTGATGATAAGTCCGCCTTGTGTGGTCAACTGGACATTATCTTGAGTTTAACTTCGGTTGTGGTTTACATACTTATATGCGTTGTTCTGATGGTGTATGTATGTTAAACTATAACTTGAATACCTTTTGCTATCCCCTTTGAAGATTGCATCGATTTTGTTGAGGCTGTCCGACGGAGGCTAGGTGAAATCCGGTTGAAGTTTATTGAAACGAAGCTCCACATATCCTGCATTTAGAGTAGCACATAAACTTCTTAGGCCCTACACCCTTTAAATTCAGTTCATTTCCGGTTAGAATTAGGAAACTTGCGCTCACCTGCCAAATCATTTGAATCACACGAAAGCCCTTAGTCTACTATTTGTTGTTAGCCGCCGAACAATTGTGTAAGTCCCCTTGACATACCAGCAATATCACATCGAGCCAAACTGAGCCTATTCGCACTTAAGGAACCTTGGAGTTGAAAGCATGATCTTACTCGCAATCTTAGCATGTTGAATACTTTGTTCAAGAGAGGATAGAGCGTCCGTTGGGAGACTTTATTCCTGTTGGTGCGGTCTGCCACGCCAACATCCCCCAATGCGCTACTTGCACTTTCAGCCACGATGAGTCTTCCCCACATCCTTGGTCGTCCTCTACACCTCGAGTCTCCTGGGTTCGCCCTACTCCCTTTGCCCTAGGGTCTTAGGCTCAGATCTTCTAGTCCTCTTCTTGTCGTCCGATATGGACAACTCCTCGAATGCATCGAATATGCTCTCAAGCTCTTCAGTTAGTTCATTTTCATTTTCATTAATTATGTATCTTTCTCTGCTTGCTACACAGGGTGTCTGAAGGGTCCTTTGTCCCTTTCCTCAACAAGGTTTTGGTGTGCTCTTGTAATAGATTGGTTTATTTCATTAATATCTTCATTGATTTCTTCATTAATTTGTTTTAGCTTTCGCCGTCAGTTTTCTTGTTTCTATAACCTTGAGTGATCGTCGTACCTTTTCTTTTGGTGTTTCTTGCCTGATTGGTACTCAGTTCTTATCCTTATTAGGCTATACAAGCATTAAATGTTGTTCGGATGATCATTGGTTGTTGGGAGTACGTCTTCGGCTAGTATCACGTTCCTCTCCTCCTGCTTTGTCCTTTCCTTGTACCTTTGGCATATCCGCTGCCTTTGGCGTTCTTGGTCACTCTCTGCCCGAAAATCTAGGAGGATGCTGAAATGACACGCGAACAACCTTGGCAGTTGGTTGAGGAGATGGTCGACCTCTGGGTTGACGTTCAATTTGTCCCGGATGACCGACTGGGGGATCTCTCGACTGAGAGCCTCCCTCCGTACGTGCTCCCTCAATGAAATGTCCCACAGGTTGACAAGGTCCTGTGTCAGGGCATCTTCTCTTTCCTCATTTGTTTGCACGGGTTCTTTCGTCGACTGACACATCATGATGCCATTCTACCGTTGGGTGATTTCCCTACGTTCGCTTAGGCAACGACGCCAAATGTTTACTCACGGGAATGAATTCCAATGTACTATGAGAGTAAACGGAAATAACTTACAAAATATAACGTACGTACTAGAAGATAATGCACAGAATAATCATACTTGTCTTTATTGATAGAATATATGCTAGCACAATCATAGCATTAATAATCATAGCAAGTTTTGTAGTGTGAGAATTTTAAAATCCCCAAAGCCTAAACAAAATGAACAAACAAGATAGAAGTTTAATAGTATATGGTTTCATAGTCCATTTTATAAGATCAAGACTTCTAAATTAACTGCATCAATAGTTTTTGAATGCAAATAACCCATAAGTCTTAATCTTATAGGATGAAAGATGTTAGTAATAAGACAAACCAACAAAAGTGTGCAACTTTCCAACACGGGAAAATCTAGTCATCATCAGCATCTTTAAGGAGAGTTCTCCACAATTGTGTAATCAAAATATTAGATCCATGGGTGCCCATGTCATCTGAGGTGTGACTCAAGGTGAGAGAAGCCAATAGAGCAAGTTTCAGAGACATGGGAGTAGACAAAGATCTACAATTAGGGCTAAAAATTTGCTGGAAGAAGGAAGGAAACTTGCGATGTTTGTCCTAGTATCCACCTCTAGATTTCTTGTGAAGAGGAGAGGCTATTTCCCTATGTTGCATGGTGGATCCATCCTAGTGAATCGGGTCTTTTGTGACCTCTCAAGTGAGCCAGGCACGTTGGTGTTGAAACATCTAACTAGTCTAAGATGCACTCGCTAGCCAAAATAGGTCAAGAAGTAATCAGAGATAGAGATAGCTCAAGAAATAATACAAACACAGAAGTATGTATTCTGCTTTGATTGGGTCCACTCCCAGGCCAATAGGCAATTTTTATTTGAGGCACAACAAAACCCTAAGATGAGGAATTAAAAGCTGAAATTGCTTATTATTACACGAATGTAGAAAATTAGATGTGGTGTATGTACAGCCACAAACTAAATCCACTATGCTTTAAAATATCGCACAAAATTTTCAGCATAGCCATAAACTATCTCCACAAAGGATCACCTCCCTTAGTCCACTCCAACCAGGTCTTCTTGCTATTGAAATTGAGACAAAGGAGAGCTAAAGGCTCAAACCTATAAATTCTTCATTCATCTTCAACTCTAAAAGATTACAATGGAATGGCTTTATAAAGCTTTCTAACTTCTAACTAACTAACAACTAACAACTAACAACTATTAATATATTAATAATATTATGTTAATTTATTATTTATTATCTAATAATTATTAATCTATGTTATGCACTACTTCCCAACACTTGCTAAGTTTGATGTAGAAGGAATGTTCCCTTGTATCCAAACGGCAAATTTTCTTGAAATATTTGAAATCTTGTTTGACAAGATCTTTGAGTTGTGAATGGCATCATAGGTCTTATGCATCTTGTCATAGCAAAGTTTGAAGAGCCATAAATCTGTCTACATGCGCACAGCTGTCCACTCCTTGAGAAAATAGCAAGAAATTTAGAGAAACTGTCTGTGAAGCCAAAAGAACTCATTTCTTTGATCCTTTTCTCCAAGGTCATGTCCCTTACTAAAAAACAAATCAACCAAACTGGAGCATCAATATGAAAGGGCATTCAAACTATAAGCAATTTTGTAAACCAAAAAGATCTAAAACATGACAGGCATTCATTGTATTTTATTGATGATGCTTTGTATGTGAATTGCAAATAATTGGTAACTTTCCCCTATTCTCTTCATCACTTGAGTTCTTAGATTATGAGAGAGAATTTTATTTCTTCAATTTGCAATTGGGAATTCTTATCGAGAAGTTATTCCACAACTTTGGTCATCTGAAATTATGGATTACTTTGGCAATACTAAAAAACAAATGCCATGAACCATAGTCAGACATTTTTACCTTTTGTCTCACATCGTCTTCAGTTTTCTAGTTTGTAAGTTTAAAATGAATAGTCTCGTGATCTTATCATGTGATGTATGCCCTATATTAGTATTCTACCTTAAATTTGTATGGCTAAATTTTATAATCCATAGATCTTAATCAAACATATTCTAGAAATTTAACTACTGAATCTTAAATTTATATTATTTTTTATCAATTTTTAGATCCATCAAGTCCACGGAATTTAGTTGTTCATTTTAAAATTTTCTCTAGTTATATAACTTTATGCAGTTGGTATGAACAATCACTAACTCAATATTCCCTAGCAACAGAACACGATGATGAGAAAATAGTTGTCTTCAAGACAAAAAGAACAATGCATAATTTTCTTTAGATGCCTTATCTAACCCTTGCCAAACTTGTGTTGACTTTTTTGTCCCAAAGGTACCACTGAGTTCTGCAAGCCAAAAAAAATCCAACATTCATATGCAGTTTACCTTGAATTCTTGTTAGCTTTATAAGAACATAAAATGTAACTAACCTTTCATTGACTTGTCAAGTCATTTGCTATGAGCAAACTAATATGCACTCAAAATATCATTTAAGAAACATTTGTATGTAAGAACTTGCGTTTAATTATCCCAGAATAACTGTGTGTATCAGAAAATCAGCCATCAGGGAATCCATGTGTTGTATAAGGTCCTTTATTAGCTTCTGTGTTTTATGACTTTCTAAAGTATTGCTTGGGTTTGTAGCATTAATCAATCTTAATACTAAGCATCTCTCTTGGACCAATCCTGGTCATGGATTTTGGAAACTCAACTTTGATGGCACCAGCAGGGGTAATCCTGGTCCAGTTGCATTTGGTTGGATCTTGCAAAACCATCCATTTCCCTCGGAGCTGGCTATATTGGCCAAAATAATAACAATCTTGCTGAAGTAGAAGCTGTTATGAGGGGTATATTAGGCTCCACTCAACTGTTCCCCTCTGCTACTTTTGTGGAAAGTGACTCATATCTTATTATTGTTGCTTTCAAGCAAAAAATTGTTAAAGATTGGGTATTGGCTATCAAGATAGAGGAAGCATGTGACGTCCTTGGCAAGATTCTGTTGGTCATATTCCATAATGTTCAGCACTCAGCCGATAAACCAGCAGATTGGTTGGCTAACTGGATCCTTGACAATAGGTATCAAGAAGAGCAAATTTTCTTTAGAAACAAGATCAATCTGAAGTGGAGTGTAGTATATTGTTAGAATTGATTCAAGATGATGTGAGCTAATCTGCAGCTAATCTGTTGGCCTGCTGTTTGTGTTAGTTTTATTGTTGTCCTATATACTTATTTTACTTTAATGTCCTTCAATCTGCAACTGTTTGAGAACTGGTTCTTCCAGTTCTCTGTTCTCTTCAATTGTAGCAGAGCTTCTTCCTCTGCATCTCTGAATAGTATTAGTAGAATCTTTTTTATTATTAAGAAAAAAGTGAACTTACTGTGCTGATCGTAATATTTCTTTGCTTTAGTTGTTAAATGGTTACAATTAATTATTCTTTATGATACGGAGTTATATGATTACTTCAATAATCAAGGGTGTTAAAACTTAAATTAATAGATAAAAATTACACTCTGTATTTCTAACAAACGAGATCAATGGTATCTTCATTGAACTCATCATCAACCATATGAGCGATTTCATTGAAACAGAGCATTAATATTAATAGTGGTTCCATTGATGTTCTAATCTTGGGCCAGTGTCCTTATTTCCTTGATTGAAGTGATTGTTGGTAGAGGTTTTCCTATAGATTTTAAAATGTCAATTTGCTATCACAAGGTGTTCCAATTTGATGTTTTTTCTCTCTATTTTTGAAGGTAAAATTAATTAGTCAGGGAAGCAAATATACAAGGACAAAGAAGCTGATTAGCTTGGAGAAACCGATAGAAGGGGTCCAACTTGATATTGATCTCTTGAACTTTGTTGGAGTGGTAAAGGTTTGTATTCGCTTTGTGTTTTTCTTTTCACAAATTTTGCCATTCCATTGACATATTACTTGTAAGAGTTTCTTTATCTATGATGAACAAGTTTTTGTGTGGAAGAAACACGACACAAAAGAGGTTTCTTGAACACTATGTGCAAATCTTAACTTCCATTCTTTTAATATTTTAAAAAATTTCAGTTCATGGGACATTATTTGTATGGTTAAATAGTTTTCCAAAAGATTTGTTTTCTTCTCTAGTTTTAATTCATAAAGGTCATGCCCTTTTCTTTTAGTAGTGTATTAGAAGGTAATTATTCTTGTTGTTTGTGAAGGATTTTTCTATGTAGATTCTTTTTAATTTGTTCCCACCACAAGTTTGACCATTGCATGATTAGTCAGTCAAAGATAGCAAGCACGAATGTTTCAAGTTGGAAAAATTATTGAAATTGAATCTTGAGCCATATGTCATATTTTAGATTTCGCTGAGTTGAGTCATATCATTGAATTTTAATGCCTTTTTTTTCACAAAATTTACATTGTAAATTATCATCTAGGCTTCTTGTCTCTAGTTTGATGCTTTTGCTTTGGATCACTCTCCATTTCTCTCTTTGGATTTTCCAGATTCATTTTTTATTCATGGATGAGTTTTGATTCTCTTTCGATTGCTATTGTTATCTTTAGATCCTTATTTAACCTAATTTTGTTTAAATGCCATTAAATTTTCATTTACTTCTAGAATCCAATTATATTTAAAGACTTGGATTTTTCTTAAAGGGGCTGAAGTAACAAGTTGTTTTTGGGACCTTTTTTGTTTGTCCTTAGGCAAAATGGTTTGTTGGAGTTATAGTGCATACTTTCTTTGGTGCTTCTTAGTAGTGATTAGTTGCTATCATTTCTAGTAATTTTTATTTTTTTATTTTTATGGAGTTGACTCAAGCAATTAGTGTTCTATTATTTTGCTAATTGGTATTAGACAAAAAATTGTTTGAGTTGATTTATCTTGCACCTTCACCAGTGTCATGTCCCCATTTTTGGGTTAAATTAAATTAATAATATTATTTAAGTTGGGCCCAATAATCTGTAATTTTAAGGGAAAATTAATAATATTATTATAATTAAAATAAAAGGTGTTTTTAAATACTAGAATTAAAATAAAAAGTATTTTTAAATATTTAAAAAATGAACAAATAAATAAATAAATAAAATATAAAATTAAAAGTATTTTTAAATATTTGGAGGGAAATTTAGGACCCAAGTACCCAACTCAAAAAGATATATCAAGGAGGCGTCTATCTTCATTTGAGGATCATTCAAGCTATCTGTTGCATACTATTTTCAGATTTAAGCAGTTTTGTTCAAGTTAGGGCATCCAAGGACAAAAACCCTTGGTTTGTTTGGGGTTCGAGAGGACAAAACCCCTATTGAATTCAGACCAAGTACAAAAACCCTTGTTTCCAATCTTGGGTGGCTCCATTCGGGAATCACAACTGGGCTGATTTGTGTAAGTCTTGGACTTTGCTTCAGTGTTGCTAGTGTTTCTCACAAGTAAATTTCATTATTTGGTTGCCCTGGCATGTTTGAGGGTTTCTACATTTATTTTCAGATTTTGGGTGAGTTGATTTGTTACTGAATCCCAATTGTTTTTGGTATTCTGCTAACCCTAGCTGAGTGGCATACTTGGATTAAAATCAGTCATTTGAAGCTAATTTTCAGATTTGAATTGATATGATTTGCAAGCAAATGTGTGGGACTTGATTGCTGATATTTTATAATTGTTTGTTGCTGTTCACCCTCATCTTATGTGTAATTTAAAGGACCAAACTAAGGGAGAGTTCACTGTCCATACCCCATACCCTAGGGTGATTCCGAAGTAGCTTTTCTTTGATTTCTGGCGGCTATCATCATTGAATTCATTCTTGAGAAGGAAGGCACCATCATATATTGCTGCGAAACAGATCAGCATATTCAGGGGTCTGTTCATTGTGTGACTGTCATTCCAGCTGCCCAAGACAGCCATACACAAGGGGTTAGGGACAGATATTGATGTTTGAGGCTTGATCCAACATACCACGGCCTAATGCACTCATCAGCAGCCCTCATAAGTTTGAATCATTATGACTGTTTGCAGCATTTGGAACAGTTATTGGGAAGTCATGCTCCTGATCGCAGCATTCTGGGTATCATTGGAGGGTTACTACAACTGATCGTTGCACATTGGACACTCATTCTCTGAATTGCAGCATCATAAGTACCTATTTTACCATCAACATGGTAGGTGGT
>VDFB02186259.1:0-19497 GCA_007258455.2 Sequoia sempervirens
TCCCAATCTACCCTATAGGTTAGGTATATGCCAATAATTGCAAGGTAGGTGGTCGCATCATCTAGCTGAAGCTCTTAAACAGGACCATCATCAAGCGGTGCATAAACATCATGCTACCACTTCCTCAGTTGCTCCAAGCTCAAGTACTTGGGCACAATCTTCCTTCTTCCCATCATAATTTCAAAGAAGGAAATGGAGCCATTATATACACCGTTTAGGGTATCATCAATCTGCCTTCTTTGTTTATAAATCTTCTTCAACACTTTTTTCCTAATCTACAATGCCTCATACCACTCCCATGGTTCAGTAGCTCTAAAGGAAGGATTTCATCACTCACCAATCTGTCCTGGGTGTACTCCATGATATTCCTGGTTTTTTGCAGAAGGAGATCCGTATCTTCCTTATCCTGTGCTAACACATATTTCAACCACTCAGTTGCCATGATGGCATCCTTCCCAGTTGAAAAAATCTCCTTAATAGCCTCATCACCCTTTTTTTGCACCCCTTGCAACCAATTCATAGTGGCAAGGGTGGAATCTTTCATCCTTTCTAGCTCGGTGATGGTTTGATCAGGTAAAGGCCTTGCAACAGAAATTGAGGGATTAATAGATTGCAGGGGCTTCATTAATTCTTCCAAGAACTTCCTGAGATTTTCATTTTCTTCTTTTATCTCCTGCTTGATCTTCATTTATTTCCTCAATCTACCCACAATAACTACACTAGAATCCTCATAATCTTCAATGTCTTGCTCGACTAATGTAGGTCCTAGGTTGAAAGTCTGAATATTGTAGTCCTTTCCAAACACATTATCTCTATTTTAACCTGGAGCATGGGTGGCAACGTGAACAACTCGATCATTAGCTTCAGCTCTTTCAATCCTTGAGATCACCCTAGCCTTCTTCTTACCTTTATCTTTTCTAACTTTTGCTAGCAATGCATCCCAATTTGGTGGACTATCTTCCACAACAACCTGTCTCCTCTTTATTTCTCTGTCCAGCCCCTCTAGAACAGTGGATTCCAATTGCACCTGGCTCTGCCCTACTTCTCCTTGTTGATCTCTAGATGTCTCCTCACTCAAATTCTATTTATCAGGAATCTCTTCCATTTCACTTTTCTTCCCCTCAGCATGCTCTTCTTCATGTATAGGTGAGGGAACCTTCACTGTTTCCTCTTCTTGTGGAGGGACCTCTTCAGTTCTAATAGGGGAATCCACATGTGCAACCGTAGGGGAATGCATTATCTTTTCAATTTCCACCTCTGCATAATGGAGATCACCTTCATGAAATTCCTCTCCCTCAGTATCTCGATGATCCTCTACATCCTTTGACTCACTAGGCCTGCCTTGAGCTCCATGAGCGGAAGGCACATCATCATGTTGTTCCTCATGAGAAACTACCAAAGGGAGATCTACTTCAGGCACACTGTCCCTGGGAGAAGGGGTCCTAGACCTCCATGTATATAACCTGTCCTTTTCCTCCAAACTTTCGATATTCACCACTAGTAGGCCTATCCTTTATTGCTTCATAGGCATGATCCTGAATTAGGTTTCCATCATCCTCCAATTGATAGGGAACTACCTTTACATTATACAATCGAACTACATCCACTGGGATCTGAGAGAACCTCTTCTTTTTGACCTCATACTCATCACTAAAATTAGCCCAATAGTCTTCCAGATCAACCCTATGACTATAATCTTTGCTGGACTTCTTTTAAGCTTCTCTGGTAATATCAAATCTCGATCTCTTGGAGTGGAAAGACAAGCCAAGAGTACTCATTCCTTCTTCTGAAGTTTGGGCAGAACCAATGGAAGGAAAAACCTCTCCAGTTCCGATCCTTAATGCGAAATCTCCACCAAATCTTGTCTTGTGCTTGTCCTTCTTGACAATAGCATTAAAGTCACAAATCTGCCTAGTTACTTCCAACAATATAATGTGATCAGCAGGGTATCTTGGAAGTTTGTATGGGGCCCTCTGGTAGCCATCAATCCGAATGTAGGAAAAAGTTGGGAATTGTACAAACCAAGCTCCATACTTCTTGATAAGTTCTTTAGCCTAGTCTGAAATCCTTACATGCTCTGCTTCCTGAAGCATTTTGGTGATATACATGGTAAATGCATCATTTTCCCTCCTATAGTCCGAGCTCCCTAAATACAATTGAGGGTAAACCTTATAGATAATATCCTACCCAAAAATTCCCTTTGTGAACCATTTGAATCTATACCTTGCACAAACACAATAAACATGCAAACAATTAGATCAAATACAAGATTAGAAACCAATGATTCCTCAAGAAATCCATTTGAAATTTGCAAAAGATAAGAAATGAAAATGAAGAACACAAATGAAACAATTAAATCCTATCTAATGCAAGCAAACTCTTGATCTCTTGAGGGAGTTGGTGCAAATAGGTGTGTGGAGATTTTCCCTTTTCCCAACTCCTTGAATGAAAATGTTGATTGAAGATGATTGATCCACTTGATGAAGACTTTGAATGTATGCTCCAAGCTTAAAATCTGCAAAAAAACTTAGCTATGATTCAATGAGATGGATGAGGATTGCTAAGTATTTTAGCATGGTAACTTTGCTTGAGATGTGGATGATCAAATGCATGGTGAAGCATTCTATTTATAGAATGTTGAAATGGAAACAAAGCCAAAATGGAGCAATGTGGGACAAAGATTCAACCAATGATATAATGCCACTTGTCAACATGTGATTGGGCGAGGAATGAGCAAGTTTTGAGGACCCAATGCAAATTTGGGTGAGTAAGATGACATGTTAGGGGATAAAAAATGAGTTAAATACCAAAAATGGGAGCATGTAAAAGTAATCTAAAACTTTAAATACTTTGTTGGATAGTTAAGTCACTTTTTTGAAATTTCAAATTTGAGGAATATTCCCACTTAGATGCCTTTTTTTGAATGAAAATAAGAAATTATTAAATCAAATAAATGATTTAATTGTGCAAGTTGCAAAATCTAGAGGATTTTAGTGATTAGGATTAAATTAATCAGGATTTGATTAATTTAAAGGGATCTCTTAGGCGATTTGACAATTTGATTTAGATTTTGGATTGTTCACAAATCAAAAGAGGAATATGAGAGGCTAATTAAATAAAGATTTTGATTTATTTAATTAGAAAGGGAGTATTCTTAGATTAAATTAAATAAGGTTTTAATTTATTTAATTATGAATAGACTTTTAGAATTTAATCAAATAGGTGATTATTTAATTAAATAGGATAGTGGTCAGATAGATTGATTTAATTAGCACAAGGGAAAGTGACTTAATTAGACAAAATAATTTTATTAATTAAGAGACGAATATTGATGAATTTAATCAGATAGGGGAATTTGATTAAACAGTTAGACCGAGGGATGATTTAGGAAGAAACGATGTTAGTAGATCAAAGTTAGATGCGCAATGTCAACTTGTACATTTTGCATGTCTACATTTTGCCCCTCTTTGAAGCAATGTACTTGTTGCATTGATTCAAAGAATGATCTTGTCATGATCAAAATAAAAAAAAATCTGATTTTTCGGATGCCCCACTATTGCCCCAGTGAGAAGAATTGCACTGGTATATTGCCCCCTCGAGATGTTGAATGGGAATGCCAATTTCCAATCAAAATCGCGATAAAATGCGAGAGGAGTGGTTGATGTAGATGAATGGACATTCATTAGCTGTGGGTAGCTTCATGTACCAATTGGGATAGAAATGTTAGTAAAGATAGAAGAATGTGATAGAAGAATGAAAAAAAGAGATGATCATGCAAATGGTGATGACTACTTGCCGTGGAGTTGGGATTTTCAAAGGGCGGATTTCCTTATGTTTGATAATACACGCAGTACGATGCATCAAGGTATCGAGAACCAGGATGGCATTGTACCTAGTGTGATGGACTTTGACTTGACAAATCAGATAGGAGTATTCTTGTTCACACCTAACATACGGAACCCTGTCTAGAAAATAGTTCAGATATTTCAAATATCTCGGACCAAAACATAGGAAGGCGAGCCTTTCTATGTGGTCAACAAGAAACTTAAAACACCCTTGCTATAGACTAAACAAAAGCACGCATGACCAAGGTTATATTACAAAGATATCCAACAAGCACAGCAGACAAAAGATAATGATCGTTGCCCCATTCCTATCTCTCTAAATCCTTCGTTCGGACATCATCGAGAGGTCCTTGGAATGAGCACAATGAGATAAATCAAACAAGATAAAGTGAGCAAACAAACTAATGTTCTTCATACCGTTAGCTGAGAGAAATGATGTTTCGAAAGATGGGAGTCGAAACTTATTGCCAAAAGATAATGTCCATTGTCAGAACGGATCCTAGGACATGTTAATGACACGTCGTTTTGTTTACCCAAAGTGGTTGGTTTGATAAAAGTGCCCATTGTCGGAACGGATCCTAGGACAAGCTTTTATCAAACAATGATGAAATTGATTTATGATTTATATGCCATTGATAAGAAAAGAGTTGACCAACTTGCATGCTGACATACCTATACTTGAGATTTTGATAGTTTAGGTTTTCACGTTTGACTGCTAGACTTGTTTCTGACTGTTTTACCAAAGGTTGAGGATGATGACGATTTATTATGGATGATTGATTATTGCGAGTGTAAGCGAGATGAGGCAGATGGATTTTTTTTCAAATATTTGGATGTTTTTGGAGTTTTGCAATGTTTTGAGGCTGTTTTTGGTAATTTTGAGATTTTCCAATGTTTTGATTTTCAATTTTCCAATGTTTTGGGATTTTCTGAGATTTTGACCAAGATACTAACCTAAAGACCTATCCTAGGGGCGTCGGGGGGGGCTTATCGATGCGTTAACCTTGCCTACGTTATACATGTAGAGACCACGTAGTTTGACTGACAACTTGACCGATTTACAGATGATGATATACATGATGAGATGCCAGTTTATTATGACAGACTCCTATAGGAATGACCTAAATGTCTCAGGGGATGATCAAAGATCAGCCTTGCCTACGTTCGAGCTCAGAGATGACGTAGTTCAACAAGACGACCCTGTTTTTTGACTTTGAATGAATTTTGATATTTTTTGGATTTTGATATGTTTTTTGAATGTTTTTGGATTTTGATTTTCGGACTTTGAATCCTTGCAGAATCAGGTCCGATGAAACGTGCTGACATGAGGCGATAAACTAATCCAATATGCGTGAGGACAAAGCCGGCCTTTTAAATTGGGCTAGGAGGAATCCTTGACACAAATGCACAGACCAAGCTATGGTGGAATCTGGTGGAAGGGTGAAATGTGATGATATGCACGGTGGGTGAGTGTGAACTTGATGCTAACAAGTCCACGAGGAGACCAAGATGGGCCGAGGAGGTGCTTATTTACACAGGTGCTGTTTACCAGGTTTTCACCAGTGCCTTAGAAGTTCCACCGAAGTGGTTTCACTGGGGCGATTTTTTTTCTCTTCTTTTCTTGATTTTTGATTTTTTTATTTGTCACCAAGGCCTTTGTTTGCCGAGTTTGAAATAACCATTTTTTTCAGGACTTTTATGATTTTGGATTTTTTGGTTCTATACCTTGAAAAAATTTAGGCATAAAATTTTTTGAGATAAGAACTATTCATTGGCTCCGTGGGGTTCTCAGTTGTTGATAAGCGGTATACTTACGATTTGTAACTAGCACGTGATGACAAAGGGTCCCAACCGGTTGGGTTCAAACTTGCCCTTACCATTTTAGGTTTGAGACATTCTTTTGATTCTCTTTTAGCGCAATTCTCAACTTGGATTACGCTTGATTTTTCTTATTTGTAGCTCCTTTTGATCCCTATTGCGATACGCACGGATGGTTTAAAGCATCCAAACGTCGCTCGTCCAACAGTTCCAGCTCATTCAGTCTTGAAACTCGATACTCTTCGTCTGTGATGAGATTTTGCAATGATACTCTGAGGGATGGTAACTCGATCTCAATGGGCAAGATGGCCTCTAATCCGTAGACCAAGGAAAATGGTGTGGCACCAGTGGGTGTGCAGATGCTGGTTCGGTAAGCCCAAAGGGCAGGATTAAGCTGCAAATGCCAGTCACGACCTGCGTCATTGACTGTTTTCTTAAGGATTTTGAGGATGGTTTTATTTGTGGCTTCTGCTTGGCCATTGCCTTGGGGATAGTATGGGGTGGAAAAGCGATGTTGGATTTTGAACTTATCACATAGGTCACGGACTTCCTAATTTTTGAATGGTGTCCCATTATCTGAGATAATAGCTTGTGGAACACCATAGCGGCATATGAGATAGTTCAGGATGAACTTTGAGATCTGCTTTCCTATTATGTAGGTCATAGGTATGGCTTCAACCCACTTGGTGAAGTACTCAGTTGCGGTTATAATGAATTTGTGGCCGTTGGATGAGGTGGGTGTGATTTTCCCAATGAGATCGAGTCCCCACTGTGAAAAGGGCCATGGCGTGATGATTGGATGAAGCTCTTGAGCTGGAGCATGGATGAGGTCCCCGTGTTGCTGACATTGTAGACACCTCTTGACGTATTCATGTGCCTCTCTATCCATGGTAGGCCAGTAATACCCACTCCTCAACAATTTCTTAGACAAGGTCATGCCACTCGAATGAGAACCACAGATGCCGTTGTGCACCTCAATTAGGGCAGCCGAAGCCTCCTCAGGGTTAAGACATCTTAGTAAGGTTCCTTCTATGCTTCTGCGATAAAAGGTTTCTCCTAAAATGACAAAACGAGATGCTTTCTTGATAAAGGTTCGTCTAAGGCTTGAACGCAAATCGGCGGGAATGATACCTATCCTAAGGTATGTGTAAATGTCTTGGTACCACTGATCATTTGGACCAACAATTTCACCCACAAATTCTGACTCTGGTACCTTGAATGCTGGTACGAGAAGCTGCTCTACCAAGAAGTCATATTTCGGAACATTTTGAGGGATCTCTAAGAGTGATCCAATAGTTGCCATTGCGTCTGCTGCTCTGTTGTTGGTTCTTGGGACTTGCTCAAATGTTATGTCAACAAAATATTCCTTGAGATTTTCCACCAGCCTTTTGTATGGAGTTAGCTTATCATCCTTTGTTTGGTAATCATTGTTCACTTGATTTATGATAAGCTGTGAATCTCCATATACCTTCAATGCCATAATGTTCCATTGTACTGCTATCCTAAGACCTATAGTTAAAGCCTCATATTCTGCAATGTTGTTTGTACAAGGGAATGCTAGTTTGTATGATCTTGGTATACAATCCCCTTGTGGAGTGATGAAGAAGATACCAGCTCCTGACCCATGTTGTGTGTAGGAACCATCAAAGTATAGTTTCCAATGAGTAGCTATGTCAATGTTGAAAATGGATTCATCTGGAAATTATGAAACAAGTGGGTTCTCGCGCGAATGGGGTCGATGCGCGGTTATGCGCAATGACATTCCATGATTGCCTTGCACTCCATACTTTCAATGTCATATTCCGATAATATCATTTACCCATAGCCATTCTTCACAGTAAGCGGCCTCTTTGAAAGAAGATACTTTAGCAATTTTGAGTTTGATCTTGTGTTACTTAACATGTGATTAATACGAATTTTTGGGATGCAAACACCACTGCTAGGCAAGCTTTTTCAATGAATGTATAGTTTAACTCTTGGCCCACCATTGTACGGCTGATGTAGTAGATGGCTCTTTCTATTCCATTTTCATCATGTTGTGCTAGGAGAGCACCAAGGGCTGCTGCAGTTGCTGAGATATAAAGGATCAATGGTTTGTTATGAATTGGAGGCCTTAGTACTGGAGGTGTTAACAGATATTCCTTGATTTTGTTGAAGGCTTGTTCACATTTGTCATCCCATTTGTACGTTACCCCCTTGTGGAGTAGGTGAGAGTAAGGGATTTGTTTGTCTGCTAATTGTGCTATGAACCTGCGAATTGACTGAAGCCTGCCTTGGAGACCTCTCAGTTGTTTCAATGTCCTAGGAGCTTCCATTTCAAGTATTGCTTTCACCTTTGTTGGATCAATCTCAATGCCTCTCATTGACACTATGTAGCCCAACAACTTTCCTGATTGTACACCAAAGACACACTTCTTGGGATTCAAACGAACCTTGTATTCTTCTAGTCTGTCAAAGATAGCACTCAAGACTGATATATGATCCTTCCTCTTTTTGGATTTTCCCAAGATGTCATCGACATAGTCCTCAACTATTTTGTGGATCATGTCATGGAATATTAGTGTCATGGCCCTTTGGTATGTGGCCCCGACATTCTTTAAGCCGAATGGCATTACGTTCCAGCAGTATGTGCCCCAAGGACAAGTGAAAGATGTTTTATGTTGGTCTTCCTCTGCAATTCTTATCTGATTATAGCCTGAAAATCCATCCATCAAGGAAAGCATCTCATGCCCCGCGGTCATGTCTACAATCATATCAATGTTAGGCAACGGAAAATCATCTTTTGGGCAAGCCTTGTTCAAGTCCCTAAAGTCCGTACAGATTCTTATGCCCCCAGTTGGTTTTGAAACCGGTACTAGGTTGGAGACCCACTCAGGGTAGGCGATCGTTCGTATGAATCCCGCCTCTAGTAGTTTCTGGAGTTCCATCTTGACTAATAGAGCAATCTGTGGGTGCATCTTTCTCAACTTCTATTTTACAGGTTTAGCTTCAGGATAAACTGCTAAGTGATGAACCACTACCTCTGGATCCAATCCTGGCATATCAGCATAGGTCCATGCAAAGTTTATCTTCCTCTCCTTTAAGAAGGTAGCCAACTCCTCTTGTTCTTTGCATAATAATGACTCAGCGTAGAATGTAATATGAGGAGTTTCTTGTGTTCCCAGATTGATGGGGTTGCACTTTTCTGCTAGCATAGCTAACTTTTCTTGGTGTATAGTTGTAAGAGGAAGATTGAATCCCCCATCCTCAGGCACCTTAGAGAGGTTTTCACCATTGGATGCATCCTTTCTTTTTACTTTTTCAGAGTCAGAGAGTGCCACAAGGTGGTTTTCACTCAAGGACTTGGAGATTATTCTCAATTTTTTATTTTTGCGACTGAGGGATTCAATCGTTTCTCCATAGTATGCATGTGTATCCAGCTCTATGATAAAACCTGCCTTATGATCCCCACATGGAATGTCATCCCTAAGTCCCATGAATTCTGAGAGCACCTCATCATTTTCAAACATGTCAAGAATTGGTGGTCCTCGTTGGTCGTAATCAATCAGTTGGGGATAGACTAATTGGATTTCATTGCTTTGGTTTTCAAACTCATAAGACAAGGTGCTAATCATAAGGACGTTAGTATCCTCAAACAGTAAAGGTAATCCTATTTCTAGTGACTCAGTTAAATCAGTGGGCATTCCTAAAGTCATGGAGGATTGTGGAGTAGCTATGGATTCCTGAGGAGGCATTCGATTCTGTCTACCATGGGCACCTCGACCAAGTACAGTTACCTTAGGAGTAGGATGACCAATGCCAAGATTTTTTATTTGCTTCTCAGGTATAATGGGTATTACACGCCCGTTATTATCTTGGCCTAACCCTTGGTTCCGGTTATAGCCCATTGAGAGCATCATCTTCATACCTCTGTTTCGTTCGTCCATAGGTAATTCAACTGTCGGTATATCATCTCGATAGAGGAGATGAGATAGGTCCCCCTCTAATGTTTCCTGACCAAGATCTCCTGCACTTGTGAAGGTGGGGTTTCGTTCATAGGAGCCTTGAGATGTTGAAGCTTCTTGTGACTGTGGTCGTCCTCTTGATCTAGGAGATTGTGGTAGCTCTCCTACTACAAAAGCATTCTTAGGCATTGAATAGTTTCCACAACCATCATCTTGTATTATGACTTTGATATCAGAAAAGGTGGGGATGGCGGGGGTGGAGGGTGTCTCTGTCGCAGAAGTGAGAGTGGCAGGATCCACGTAAGGTGTTGATGGGCCTTCATCGTTCTTGGGTACTTGCGGGATCTTGTAGTATTTTGCCTCTAGATTTTTGCAGTAGGCAAATGGCTCAGGATCTCCATGGATAGTAACCTCTTGACCTTCATGTGTGAATTTCACACATTGATGAAAAGTTGAAGCTACAGCTTGCATTGCATGTATCCATGGTCGCCCTAGGAGAATGTTGTATGGTAAATCGAGGTCCAAGACCTGACAGTTGGTTTGCATGATGGCGGGTCCAACCTGGACAGGAAGCTGAATGGTGCCTTGGGATACCCTTTCCTGGTCATCGTATGCTCTTATTGTGATGCCTTTTCCTTTGTCAATTGAAGCCTCTGAAATGTTCAAATTCTTTAGAAGCTTTAAGGAACAAATATTTAAGCCTGCACCTCCATCTACCAAGACTCTCTTGACTTTCTTTTTATTTACGTACACCTCCAGATGAAGCGCACGTTTGTGAGATGGTTGTGTGGGGAAATCTTGTTCAGAAAATGTAAGAATGTTAGGTGTGGTGATACTTGCGACCATAGCTTGGAATTGTTCTGCATCTAGATCTGCGGGGACAGTAGATGACGCCAAAGCTTCTTCTAGAATCTTTTTGTGTGCAGATGAGATTTTGAGTAACTCCATGATGGAGATATGTGCAGGGGTTCTTTTCAATTGATCCAAGACATTATAGCCACTAGGGTTAGACATTGGATTGGATGTGGAATTTCTGCTTGGTTGGGATGGTGCTGCAATGGTAACCTTTCCACCTCTTGTGGTGA
This sequence comes from Sequoia sempervirens, assembly GCA_007258455.2. Classification (NCBI taxonomy): domain Eukaryota; kingdom Viridiplantae; phylum Streptophyta; class Pinopsida; order Cupressales; family Cupressaceae; genus Sequoia; species Sequoia sempervirens. The sequence continues at coordinate 10,693 of VDFB02186259.1, forward strand.
CTCCACAATCGGCTTGGGCCCCTTTGATGGTGATGACTCCACAAAACTCGTCTAAACAAGTGACAACACCCTCGTATGTGTGGTTGACATTTTTATAAGCCCCTTTTCCTTTGTCTTGATCTTTGTTTCCTTTGTTGCCATGATTCAACATCGGATTCATGTAAATCTTGAGATCTTTGTTTCCTGATGGTGCTTCCACATCTATGATTTTGTCATCTATGAGGTCTTGAATTAGATTTTTGAGCCTCATGCAGTTGTTTGTCGTGTGTCCCTTGAGTTTGTGGAAGTCACAAAGATAATTCTCATTATACCATGGTGGCTTGACCGATGGTTCTTGATAATTATTATGTGTAGGGACCGTTATCAATTTTTCATCTACCAATCTTTTCATGATTGCTTCAGCAGGTTCCCCAAGGAGTGTGTATTTTCGTTTGGGGAAGAACTTGTTTCGCTGTGGTCTTCCCTGATTATCAATGTTGTTTGTGTTTTGGTTATGGGATGGTTGGACCACAGTATTGACTTGTCAATTGCTTTGATTGGTATTTTGGTGTTGTTGTTGTTGGGATGGTGGATTGTTCTTCCGTGGGGCACTAATGACAACTTTGGCGTCAACAACACCATCATTGGTTACATTACGATTCTTTGCCCATGTTCGTGGTTTGTCATGATAATTGGATGATGAGCGGCCTTCTTGATATGATGAAGTTTCTCCCTACGTGGCAAGGGCTTGTTCGATATTGAGCGCCCTAGGTATCAATTGGTCGTAAGTGGTGATGTTTTGCATTTTGAGGTGGAAGGCCAAGGGCCCATCAAGATTCGCAATGATAGTTCCCACTTGTTGCTCTTCAGGCATGGACCACTTGCTTTGATTAGCTTTGGATCGCCATCGTTGTAAGAAAGCACCGAATGATTCATTTTTCCCTTGTTTGAGAGCTGATAATTCCTGTAAGCTAACCTCCATGGGAGTGTTGAAGGAATAATTTGTATGAAGGCATCTATGATTTCCTAGAATTTTTTGATTCCAGAAAGTCGAGAAAACCAATCAATAGCATTTCCAGCCAAGCTTCTTGGGAATAATCTCATCAAGTACGTTTCGTCGTAAGCCACCTCCATGCAATGTACTTGGAATTCCCTGATGTGATCTTCAGGGTTACCCGTTCCGCGATATTTGTCAAATTTAGGGATCTCAAACCCTTTTGGGAATGGTTTCATTTCTACGCTCCTATCAAATGGATAAGGGCATAGGTTTTTTTGTGGTTTTGGTGTCCTTCCTGATTGAAGGTCAAGCACTTGTTGTGACAGAAATTTTATTTGTGCAGTGACATCCAATTGTGGATCAGGAGGTGGAATGAAGGTGTTCTGGGGGGGTGGAGTGGGTGTTTGAATGGGTGGAATGTTTGCTTGTTGTGCCATGTATGCTTTCAACAACGCTTGTTGTTGATCTTGTTGTTGTTGCGCTAATAGAGCTTGTTGTTGTGCTTGATGTTGTTGGTCCAACAATGCTTGTTGTTGGTCAGCTAGGGCTTGTTGTGCTGCTTCTTGTTGCTCTTGGTATTGCTCTAATGCTTGCTGATATGCGAGTTGTTGGGCTGCTTGTTGTTGTGCAAAGTACTACGCTTGTGCTTGCACTCGTGCTTGGGCATCTTGGGCATCTTTTGCAGCTTGAGCAGCTTGTGCAGCTTGTGCGACTTGAGTAGCTTGTGCCGCTTGTGCAGCTTGAGCAGCTTGTGCGTTTTGAGCAGCTTGTGCGGCTTGTGCAGCTTGTGCGGCTTGTGTAGCTCGTTGTTGTTGTTGCAACAAAGCTTGGGCTTGTGCCGCTTGTTGTGCTTGTTGTTGTTGCAGCGATGTTTGAGCTTGATTTTGCTGTGAAGCTTGAGAAGTGTGCGTGGCTATAGGCGCTTGCTGAATTGTTTGATATTGTTGGAGCAATTGTTGGTATGCTTTGAATGCAACATTGTAATGGCTTACTTGGCTTGGTCGTAATGGTGGTGGTGGTGGGATCAGAATTGTGTTGGATGGAGTGGTGAGAGTTTGAGATGCGCTTAGAGCGATGGTGGTGGTGGGAGGTTGCGATGTAAGGGGTGTGATGGGGGTAGTGGAAGTTTGAGGTATAGTGGATGTAGTGGTTGGAGTGAATGTGGTGATAGGTGCATTTGGGATGAGTGAAGTGATAGGAATGGTGGGACTAGGTGAAGTGGTAGGAATGGTAGAGATGAGTGAAATAGTGGGTCTTTGAGAGACCATATTTTGATTAGCTATCATGTGTTGGTTTGATGTGGATGGTGTGTTTGAAAGATGTGATGTACCCCCTTGGTTGGATGAATTGATTTGGATGGGGCGATTTATGTTAGGGAAAGGTGGAAATTTAGGTAAAGGGGGGATCCCTAAACCAAAATATGGTGTTGACGTGGTGGGAGGTGTGAATGATTTGAAAGGTGGAAAATTTTCTTGTGCAAATGAAGAGACAAATCCGTAGGGTTTCTCTATTTCGGATGAGCTTGCTTGTACCAAAGGTCTAGACACTTGCGTGTCAAGGGAAAATGATGAGGTGGTATGGTAAGGAACCTCAGATGTATCGATAAATCCAAGTGGGTTGTAAAGTGGATTTTGATGCGTGTTGAAGAGGGTATCATCCTCATTGATAGTAGGTTCTATGGTGGTAATGGAAGTGGTTGATTGTGGAAGGGTGTTTTGGTCATTTGGTACAAGAAGCGCATCCTCAACAATGTTGAGAATTGATGGATTTATTTTAGTCATTGCCCGAAGAAACTTTTGTAGTTTTGGTTGTTTGAGCATCTCAAGAACTTCTTCCTCACTTATTTCTGTTGGTGTGATGTCTTCCACCAAGACCTCTTTTTGTGGATCGTGTGTAGTGATAGTGAGGTCTGGAAGTGGTGTGTTTTGGATTTCTGGAATGTTTTGGCTTAGATCACTTGTGGTTGATGTTTCTTGATTTAACTCCATGTTCCTCTTGTGTTGTGATCTTGTTTGAACCATAAAAGAGCAAACTAGGATGTGTAAAAGATCAAATATGTGAAGATGAAAGGTGTATGATATATGGATGAGAATGGAAGTTTTGAATTTGTATTGAAAATCTTGATGTGATGCTAGGTACTTTGGGTTTGCTTTGATTGATGTTTGTTTGATGTTTAGACTTTGAATTCTATCTTTTGAATGTTGATGTTTGAGCAAGAGATATCCCCAAGATGTTTGAATGATGATCTAAAAAAGATAACTAATGCTCATAAAGGATAATTTGATTTAGGAGTGAGAATAGGATGTGTCTACTCACAAGCTAACCAAAAGATAATCCAAATTAGTGATGGGAGAAGGATGCATCTATCCACCATTAATTTGAACAAAGTGATAATTCAACTAAGCATGTGCAAAAGGATTCATTCACACACAATTGAGTTGAACAAGTTTGATGTTTGATGTTTGAAGAATTCAAAGTCTCATGTTTGAAAGGTTTTGATGTCTACCAAAGGAGCCTAGCATAGTTGTGTCAAGATTTTCTCAAAATGTTGGTGAGATGTTTATGGTTGATGATGTTTTTGATGGATGAATGTTTGTTTTGATCTTAGAATGACCCTAGTTTAGACTTTTGCTTAACAAGACCAAGGTATTGAAGAACGTGTTATGCCCTAAGCAAGGTATCCAATCCCTTGAAACAATCTTGGATTTTGTGTGTAGTAAAATGAATATAAAGTGGGGTTGTCTCTTGAAGCATGTCTATATAAATTAGCCAACAACTTTTCTCTAAAATCATATAACCTTTTGAGTCTTTGTTGATGTTGTTTTGGGCTAAGTTTCTTTTTCTTGGGTTTTTGTATCTTGACCTTGCGAGAAATCATTGAAAAGACATGTGTGGGGCTCAATTGCTTATCTTTACTTTTAATGACTTCTTTTTACCAAATACACTTTCTTGATTATGTTTCAAACTAAAGATGTCCTATGTCAAAATTCCTTTTCTTCCCACAAAGTGTTATGTGGGAGTTCCAAGAAATTGAGGCAAAGGGATTTCCTAGGTTAACCCTAGTTAGAGCAAATGACGATATAAATTCAAGTGCTGAGAAACCTCTAAGGACATAATCCCAAGGGAAAGCAACAACACTTAAATTTGTCAAAAGGTATTTGCTCTATCAAAAGGGGTTTGAAATTTGCATGATCATGTTTAAGTGTTTGTTTTCCAATGTTTACGAACAAGCATGTGTTTTTGTAACCCAAAAGCATGTACAACCCTATGGATGTGTAAGACAATATTTGTTGGATTCCCACTTGGACAAGTCCAGCTACGCTTATCTCTAGCGGATGGTTAGATGCTTGACCCCACTGGATCCCCTCCACGGCTCATTAACGTCAATCGGGGCAGCCAAGCATCAACACCCATGAAACTCCCATGGCATGCTTTCCATCTCTACTAGAAGACCGTAAGAGTGTGGGGTGGCTTCAAAATGACCGTTCTTGCACCAACAAATAGATAAAGGATTTTGGCAAATTCTAGCACATGGGTTCTAGTAAGGACTTTCCGTTCGTAGGAGTTGACCCAATGTGGCAAGAGTCCCCTTTCAGATCCATCTTGTCAGAGTCAACCGCGTGATATTGGCATTTCTTCCAATATCCACATTTATATCCCGACTGGAAATACTCTTGGCTTTAGAGTGTTACCGGTTGAGCCATTCCCTTGGGTGATTACTTTTTCCCACAAGGCGGGCTCTCTAAGATAAACAAAAGTGAATGAAGAATAATATTCGTAACTCGATCAATCCTTGTAGGCAACAAGGAGAGAGAATGTACGCAAAAAAGTCCGCACTCACACTTGCACAATAGTTTGTTCAATTTTAAGCCCAAATCGAAGTGTGGAGGTGATTGCTTTATCTCAACCCAAAGTCATGGAAAAGACCTTTTGATTCTCAAGATTGCTATAAAGCACGAGAGAAGCGCATATGTCCTTTTCCAATGGCTTTAGTCTCAGTAAGCCCTCACAAACAAACAGAACTACACTTGTTCTTTTTTAAACCCTCAAAGCAATGATGATTTCATTTTAAAGCACCAAATGAAGTCTGAGAAATTGCCTTGTTCAATTGTTAATCCAATAAACCAAATCTAGTAAGTTGTGATCCTAAAGTTCATTTTAGCCTTTGCAAGAAATGAAAAAGGTTCTTTTTAAGCCCAATTGAAAACTAGTGTCCTAAGAAGGAGAAGGATGACAAATTCTTTGAAGAAGTGTTAAACAAATACTTAAGTGTTAAAAAACACTTGGATTAGACAAAATATCATCCTCATGCTCCTCTTTATTTTGATTTCGATTTCCAACCTACAAAAGTGATCAAAATGTTAGATGAGATCAAAAGAAACAAAAGGATATAGGGGTTAGACAAAACATTTACCAAAACACCTTAAAACTTAGCCAAGTTATCATGTGTTTTTACTTTAAATGCAAATTTGAAAATTTTAACTAATTTATAGTTAAGAAACACTTACACCATTGGATAGCTTACGAAATTCTACCCTATTTAAAAAAAAAGCATCAAAAAATACCTTCATATGACCAAGATATGGTCATTTTAAAAACTTGACTCATAGGCTAAAAACATTTTGACCCGAAGTGCTATACTGATGACCATAAGCTATACTTGATTGACAAAAGCACTACAAACGGTGACCGAGCCGTGCTAAAATAGTGACGGAAGCTATACTTGATTACGGGAATCGCTATACTTGATTACGAGCCAGCTATAGCGATGACGAGCGGTAAAAGCTGTTCAAAGCTATACTTGATGACCCGAGCCAGCTAAAAAGCGTTCGAAACACTATAACGGTGACGAGCAGCTATAAGCATTGACCCGGAAATGAGGGATTTATAGACAAAACTATAAAAATGGCAATTTTTTTTTTTTTTTTTTTTTTTAAATGTGTTGGAATCGTTGATCTGACCCTCCTTCTAAGCCAATATGTGAACCATTTGAATCTAGACCTTGCACAAACACAATAAACATGCAAACAATTAGATCAAACACAAGGTTAGAAACAAATGATTCCTCAAGAAATCCATTTGAAATTTGCAAAAGATAAGAAATGAAAATGAAGAACACAAATGAAACAATTAAATCCTATCTAATGCAAGAAAACTCTTGATCTCTTGAGGGAGTTGGTGCAAATAGGTGTGTGGAAATTTTCCCTTTCCCAACTCCTTGAATGAAAATGTTAATTGAAGATGATTGATCCACTTGATAAGTCCCTCAATGAGCTCCAAAATCTGCAATAAACTAGTTAAGAAGATGGATGGAATTTGAGAGATATTTGTGCATAATAACTTTGCATAATTGTGGATGATAAAATGCATGGTGAAACATTCTATTTATAGAATATTGAAATGGAAACAAAGCCAAAATAGAGCAATGTGGGACAAAGATTTGGCCAATGGCAAAATGCCATTTGTCCAAATGTGATTGGATGAGGAATGAGCAAGTTTTGACAAATGTGCCAATAAATGCATTTTTTGAATTTGAATTCTGAGAAAAGACATGTAAGAGGTGGAAAGAAGATTTCATTGAATGCCACTTGGCTCAAGGCAAGGACATGAAGAAGTAAATGCCTTGTTGGAAGGACTTGCTAAGAGAGAGAGTAAATGGCATATTGGAAGGACATGTCATTCAAATTTTGGTGAAATAGAAGAATATTCCTCAAAAGATGCTTTGTTGAGGGAAAATGAAGATTTAATAAATCAATAAATTGATTTATTTGTGCAAGTGGAGATATCAAGAGAATGCAAGTGGGCGAGATTAGTATTTAATCATGGTTAGATTAAATAAATGATGATTATATTAGTTTAATGATGATTAGGTGAGTTGACTTATTTTGACTTAGATTTTTGGATTAATTTAAATCAAACAAGAGAGGAAATGACTTAATGAGTTTAATTAAATAAACATGTTTTGATTATTTAATTAAAGAGATTGAAGTAAGATTAAATTAAATAAGATTTTAATTTATTCAATTTAATAGATAGACTTTAGAGATTTAATTAAATAAAATTAATTATTTAATTAAAATAGGGATAATTAGATCGGATGAATTGATTTAATTAACAAGGGAAAGTGACTTAATTAGACAAAAATAATTTATTTAATTAAGAGACGAATATTGATGAATTTAATGGATAAGGAATTTGATTAAGCAGTTAGGCCGAGGATGATTTAGGAAAAGCTTGATGTTAGTAGATGAGAGAGTTAGATCATAATGTCAACTTGTACATTTTTCTAGCGTGTCTGAGTTCCTATCACATTACTATCAACAGGTTTGGGAACTAGTTCCCAAGTCTAATTTTTATCTATTTGATTTGGTTATTCCTCCATTTCCTTTATCTAATTTTCATCTTTGCTAGCATTAGAAAATTTCTTGGGCTCCACTTTTGACAATAGGAACAAGTTCACTTGATCATTTTCTCTTGCAAACTTCCTTCTTGTTAACACACCTTCATTTTTGTCTCCAATGATCTGATCTAGAGAATGGTTCTTCTACACATAATTTGGAGTCTTGAGAGTCTTTATTGGTTCAGGTTCCTCTTCTTCTTTCTCTTCTATTTCTTCTTCTTCTTCTTCAATCCAAGGAAGTATACCAGATCCAAAAGCCTCAGGTTCATGTGAGATCTGACACAAGTCTACATCAACCTTGACATTTGTACTTTCAATCATCTTTCCCAATCTTTTGTTGTAGCATTTGTATGCCTTGCTCCTAGTTGAGTAAAAAATAAAGATTCCTTCATCACACCTTGAATCAAACTTTCCAAGGTATCCTTCACCTCTTCTAATATAGTTTCTACTACCAAAGATTCTAAAATATCTAATAGTGGGAGGTCTTCCATACCATAGCTCAGAAGAGCTATTATTGTTGTTGACCCTCAGTTGTACTCTATTAGAAAGTAGAAAACAATATGTATGGCTTCATTCCAATACATATCCAGTAGGTCAACATCTTTCATCATTGTTCTAGAAATTTCTTGTAGTTCTATTTTTTCTTTCAACTACCCCATTTTGTTTAGGGGTTCTAGGAGTAGATAGATGTCTCCTAATACCATGATCTTCACAGAAATTTTCAAATTCAGATGAGGTAAATTCACCTCCTCTATCTGACCTTAAACGTTTGATCCTAGCATCCATTTCATTATCTAATTTTCTTTAAAAATCTTAAACTTATAAAAGGATTCTAATTTCTCTTTCAAGAATGTAACCCAAGTCATTCTAGTGTAATCATCTATAAGAAACATAAAATTCCTTTCACCTTGTTAGCTCCTTATCCTTGTAGGTATGCATAGGTCAGTGTGAATCAACTCCAAAGGTATTGAAACAAAGCACTCCTTTCTTTTGAAACTATTCTTTGTTTGCTTTTCCATCTGACATTTTTTGCACAATGTGTTTGCAAGCTTGGTTATCCGAGGCATATCTCTTACTTCGTGAGAGGAATTTATTTTCACTATGTTGTCAAAGTTGATGTGTCCTATTATTTTATGCTACAACCAATATTCTCCGAACTGATCCAATAAGAAAATTCTTCCATTAGCTTTCTTTAGATGATAGATATTACCATTTGTCCTTGTTCCTTCAGCAACAAGTCTTTTGAAACCTTTCTTTCTGATCTCACATCCATTAGCATGAAAAGTGAGATTATATCCTTTGTTGCATATTTGAATTACACTTAGGAGAATATGTTTTAGGCCTTTGACATAAAGGAAATCTTTAGTCATGTTCTTTCCATCAATTCTTATATCACCTTTTCCAAAGATTTTTGTTGACTTATCATCAC
>VDFB02186260.1:0-28280 GCA_007258455.2 Sequoia sempervirens
TTTCAGAATTTTGAAGAAAGAGCATGGTATCATCAAAAAATGAAAATTAAGCACAACCGCATTAATGGGAATGAAAATACCCTTTATCATGTTCATTTGGTTGTACTTTTCTAGTAGGTAAACATGAGCATTGACAACAAGAACATAGAGAAAAGGTGACAAAGGACAACCTTGTCTAATTGAACATTGTAAGCAGAATGTGTTTGGCAACTCTTTATTTATCACTAGCTGAGCATTGACATATTTCAATCATATTTGAAAATGCTTACATATCTTAAGACCAAAACCCAACCGTTGTAGCATCTTAAGAATAAAGCTCCAATGCATTATGCCATAAAGCTGCTCTTCGAAATCCAACAACCAAAGGGCGTTTGTCCTAATTGTAGACCCATTCAAACTGAACACAAGATAGGATAAGGTTACCAAGGATAAATCTCCCACCAAGGAAACTAGTTTGTTCAAGTCTAACTACCCTTTTCACCATAGGTTTAATCCTTGATGCTATGGCTTTAGCAATTCATTTAATAAGAAGTGTTAAGAAAAGTAATGGGACACCATCCAAAGATGGTGTCATCATTTTTCCCTTTCGGAAGGAGTTTGATTAGGCCTTTAGGCCCTAATGAACTTTTCTCTAGAGCCTCCAAGTATACATTGTTTGGTCGAACCCCACTAAAAGCCTATCAATCCTAGGACTTTTATTAGGGGTCACTGAAAACACAACATATTCTAAGTCTTCAATAGAAAGATCATGGTTTAAGAACTAACTATATCTAATATCCACCTTCTTGGGAATACGATCTTTAATAATATCTTCCAAAATTAATTGTGTGTGCTACCAATGTGAATCTTCTCTAAATAGCCTCTCATATTAGTTATGAAACAAATCTTTTATCTCTTTCAGACTTGTACAAACATAATTAGTTTCATCTTGAATAGCTCCAATATACTCCTTTTTATGTTTATAATTTACAAAATTGAAGAAGTATTTGGAATCTCTATTACCTTCCTTAACCTAGTGTAATATGGCCCTAATTTTAGCTCCTCGTCCCTTATAAATATCAAGTTTTTGAAGTTGGATTTCTAAAGAGGCTATAGAAGTTTGTAAGTTGATATTATTTTGATTTGCATTAAGTAATTTTTTGGTGTGTTCAAGCTGCCCTTGAAGGGATTTTTTTTACATTTTTGTTGCAAGCTAGATACATTTTGCACCATTAAGGCTTGGTTAATCACCCCATTTGAACAAGTGGACTAGTTATGGGGCTGACTATAAGGGAAACACCGCTCATAATCTTGAGCAAGGCTATTTTGGACAGGAACTAACTCTCTAGATGAGCTTGGCACATTTGGGTTTTATGCTTGAAAAGGCCTTGGGTTGAGGGCTTGTTTTGGGCTTTGGTTATTTGCATGATAGGGCAGCCTATTTGCTTGATTTGGCTGGCCTTGTGCTTGGTTTTGGGGCTGTAAGGTCTGTAACTTGGAATTGCTGCTTTTTGATGTTGACCAACTCATTCCCAAATGTTTGAAAAAGGCCTTTTATCTCTTGCAACTCAAAAGATTGGGCTGGGACAGCTTTGTCTTGAGTAGGAGCAGCTGGTATGGGGGCTATTTGTGGCATTTGCATAGGCATTGGTGGCTGTATATCAGGGAAAAATGGCATTGGAGGTCTTGGGGCTATTTTTCCAACCTATATAAGGTTGTTTTCAGCTCTAATGGTCACCTCATAAGCATGTAAAAGTGTTGTTCCACCCATAGACTGTATCATAACTGATATATCGCTATTTAAAGACCTCAAATAATATAAGAAAACATAGTCGGGTGAAGGCATTACCAAATTTGGGATCCTATCCCAAGATTTTTGAAAACGGAAATTGAACTCCGTCATATGTTCGTGAGGAGCCCTCTTGATGGTAGTGAGCTGCTCCACCAATGACAAGTGATCAGACTTGTTTTCAAAGTGCTTACAAAGAGCCTCTCCAAGCTGGACCCATGTAGTAATTGAGTTAACACCCAAGCTCCTAAACCATTGAAGAGTTTTGCCCTTGAAAGATGCTGCCAGCAATCTAAGGGCTACATTTTCAGAAGTTATATGATGGGTTGAACATAAGTTTTCCATATCTTTGATATGTTCAATGGGTGTAGCTTGGTCCTCTCTCGTGAAGAAAGGAATGCTTTTGAAAGTTGCCATTGGAATATCATCGTGTTGAGCCAAGTTCAAAGGGATGCCCCCATCAAATAGTGAAAAGCCCTGTTGCCTAGGGGCTGCCATTTGTGCAACAAAAGTCTAATTTCTCACGAAATGAGCAGCAACCCTCACAAAAGGTGGAGTTGATTGTGTTTTTCTTGATGATGGAGTTCTTCTTTTAGATCTGCCTTGTCTCTTTGGTGGAGACAGTTGCAAGTATTCAAATGAACTTGCACTCCTTGTTTGTATCCTTCTCATAAGCTGCTATAGGACTGGTTTATTATAATTTCCACACTTAGAGTCGCCAGATATGCAAATTTCAACCTCTCAAAGGTATGAAAATTGTTGGTTGCATATCAAAACCAGCAATAAGATGTGTTCTTTGGATTGTTTTGATTCAAACAATCCCATCGGGCGTGCTAAAAATTGTTATCACTAAATAGTGAACCCTTGCTGAGTTGCAAAAAACTCAGCCTATTGGTGAAACATGGGATCTTTCCAGGTTTATGAGTCACCTATGATGGAAAGAGCCTTTAGAGAGGGCTGGTTCCCTTGGAACTATCACCTAAACTAAACTACCTAATGTTCTCATTGAGAAATGAGAGAACGATAACATAAACTGAAATTAACTACGTGAGGTGATGCACTAAAATGTTTGCTCAGGCTTTAGATTGCTGTTTTGACACACAAAAGACCAATAACTCAGCTATTTCTACACAAATCAGCTTAAACATACTCATGTATCAGTGTTTTATAGAGAGGTTGAATGATCTTAATCCTAGAAGGAAGAAAATGATGTGTTTTTCACAAATAGAAGCTGTTTTTCACCTAAACACAGACTATAACCTACACAAAATATGCTTTTCCTATTCAAAGGTGCCAAAATAAGACATATATTTAAGGATTCATGCATGAAATCAAAAAAATAACATTAATTAGCAGTTGCACAAAATAGAAACAAGTCCTTAAAGGAAGAAAACTGATATCTTTATTGCTGAAAGGTGTCTTTACAACAGTACATGTCTGAAAATGACTGATTTTCCTTCAAAATCTGAAAACATTACATCTGTTCTTCAATCTCAAAGACACTCAAAAACTGGTTTTTGAGTTACAATACAGTATTTTTGCTAAGAAGAACCTTAAAAAGTTACAACACCAACAAAATTTGCAAGAACTAACAAACAATGAGTCTAGCTTTGCTCTTTTACTATCCTACGTTGGAGAGAATGTAGGACAGCATCTAATGACAATTGAAGGACTCCTTTATGACTACTGACTATTTGACTTCCTCTTGGTCACTGGAAAAAGGTCTTATCCCTCCTTGACTGCTGGGAAAACTTCTAAATCTGCTCTCCACTTCTCTAGATACCTACAGTTGTCCATTCTTGTTCAAAACTGCCTCCTAGATGCTCTCAACCTCTATCCAAGTCACCAAACTGCACCCTATATGTCTTCAACTGCCTTGTGCATGATAATAGGACATGTGTGCAATTGTTTTCCATTACATTATTTGGTGTAGGAGTATGGTATTCTGCATGATAGAAGGTAACTGTCACTTAAAATCTCTTTACTAAGCTGTCTTTGCATTAATCATACTTCGTTGTCATATATGGAGTGCTGGCTTTATGATGATTATGATTTTTTCTGTCTTTTATTTATCCATTGTTTCCCTTGTCATAACCACTGCCTTCACCTTTCTCTATTCTCTATAACTTTGCATCTGTAACTGTAACCTAACTTTTGTAGATCACTGTCACTGCCTTAGCAATCACTGTCACTTCCAGATGTATGGGACCGTGACCACTGCCCTACTCCTCACAATGTTCTATGGCAGTCTTAGGCTATCCTTTTGCTTCTTGACCGGTTGACTGTCCATGCTATGTCACTGTTATGAGATTACTTCTAGGACTGTCCTGTCACAATGACATTTTCTACTGTCACTTGGCCAAAGGGACTGTACACTTTGTATTACAAAGGACTGTGCTTTCTTTCTAGTCCCATCTGTCCACTGTCAAATGACTTTTCTACTATTAAGTTCACCAGTAGGACCGCCTTGATGTTATTGTTTGTCTCATCCAGTATGTCTCTATGAAATATGCTAACCAATTTTTTTGAATGAATTACACAACATAACCAGCAATAGCCAACTGGATTAGCGTTAGCATCAAATTGAAAACCAAGCTTAAAGGAATTCGACGCCAAGAATGCACACTCAATCCCAATGATGGAAAGGTGTTGTCATATGGTAGAGAAATAAAGAACAGTACTTGAAAGAAACTACTCAACGTCAAGAATGTGCACACAAGATCCCACTGAGGGCGAGGTGCTAAAATATGACGGAGTGACTACTTAAAAATTGAAACTAGTAGGCGAATAACCAGCCATGAAGCTACAGCAATTTGATTCATCCGCTATGGCAGGCATCCACAGAATTGTGGGGATTCACCACTATGAAAGTGGGTACAAGAGTGTTACAATCAAATTATCCACACTAGCGGTAAACCATCCAGGGGTACTTATGTGAGAAGAAGAAGAATTAATTGCAGCAATTAGAACTGGAATAGTACTACTGTTTACAGTCTTTACAAATAAGAAATAAGCTGCAAATTACATATGAATTACAATAGTCTTCAAACACATGAGTAATAGATGATTTCATACAATTATTTATCTCACTAACTGCTGATAATGAATAAAAAATCAGAACTTCTAAAGTCTGATACAAAAAACAGTAAACTGAAAATGTCAATCAGCAACTGTGAAAATCAATAAAATATTCATAACTCACTCATTTCACCTAAATCGAATGAGATCAAGTGCAATGGATTGCTAGAAGGTAGGCGACCATGCTGGGATGAAGAAACATCCTCAAAGAACTTCTATGAATTTTACACGAAATCCCAAGGCACTTCCAGAAAAGTATGGCCCTCCTTGAAGGGGCGATTTCTCTTTAAAAATCAAATTCCCAATCATAAAATCCCAAAATTGGAATGAAGGGGTGCCCTTGATCAACAATTAGAATGATGAAATGCCCAGAACCAGTTTCAAACTGAAAATAAAGTTATAACTTGAAATCACCTTCAGCTGTAGATGAAACAGCAAAACCAAAATTGATAAATCTTCAAAATTTCTTCACAATCGAGCTCAATTTGCTAGTCTGGATGAGAAGCAGAATTTCAACTAGATGTTGTATTTCAAACATGAAATTGGATAATTGGCTAGGAGGTAGCATCCTTGAAGCAAGATTTCATTTGTCATTCCGACAACATAACAGTATGATAACATGAATGGATCCAATGTTGGAACAAAGCATTCAATTTATAGAAGAGTAGAAGACTCTTCAATCCCTCAAGAAAGGACGCCAATAGTCACAGAGACTCTTCAAATTTCCAGAAACCTTTCAACTTCACAAAAAGGCGTCCACTTTACAAGGCAACATAAAATCTTTATTTTAAAATAATAACTTCTTCAAAAAGGCGTCCACTTTATTTCACTAGGCATTTATCTTCAATAATAATTAAATCACCTTTATGATGGCATACCCCTTCCAAGTCCCTCTTTTAAACACAACTTAAGTTGTTTTCCTAGGCCAAGGGGTCAACTGCAAATTATAACCTTAATGCCTTTAATCACCATAAAAATGCCTTAAGAAAATAGACATGAATTGCAAATAATTGCTCCAACTGGAAATGATGTTCTGAAAGTTGACAAACTCCATACTGCTAAAAATAGAATTTACTATAAATAGTAAACTCACAGAAATGCCAAAGAATCTCAGAACTGGAAACCCTAATTTTACCTCACACATGCCTACAGGCTTCCGGAATAGGCTGATGAGTGTCAGAACAGATTATTGATGAGAAGGGGACATTACACTCTATACCTCATATGAGAATGATAATGTCAATCATGTGGCTGATTAGTTTTGAGCATTATCTGAAAACCCTTCCCTTAGTGTTTCAGTGCCTTCTACCTCTATCTCTGTGATCTCCTCTTGCAAACCTCTTGCCTTAGGACAGTCCTATTGCATATGTCTATCCAAAAGTCATATGACTTCATCCATCTCCTTTGCACTACATAGAACTTTGTTATATTATGAGAGAACATTGTTTTGGTGATTGACTCAGCTATGCACTCAGTACCAAAGTGCCCTCTTAATAACCAGGGTACTGCCCTTTTTAATACCAAGACAACATTTACCGTACTCCATTTCCACATAAGGCATCTGAGAATCAAAACTCTTTTGATTAGCTATTACAACCTCTTCACGGCTGGATTAGTAATCTCACTTGAAGGCACTGATTTTTTTATTGACTTGGATGAAGAACAGGGTATAGCTCTATCAAATCAATCAAGATATCAATTGGAATATCTACACCATGCTTCAATGGCCAAAGATACCTCCTTCATGTTGAAGGTCGGGTCTTGTCTTCCTTGTATTTGTCTTCATGACAGACCTGAGGAGAATGTGCTATCATGTCACTCTTTAAAGCTTTTTAATGCTGTCAAAACACTGTTACTGTAGGTTATTTTTCCTTTGAAACTCAGCATGAAACCTTGCCATGCTACTGCCTTTTGGCCATCAAGACATGACTGTACCCTGCGTTAATGTTCACAACATTGGCTTTATGTTACTAACAGCCCCCTGCCTCCTTTGATTGTTCCCAGTACATGAGATTGCCATTCATGGAGGTAATAGTTACATAGATGTAAATGTAGGTTATGGTCACTTAGACAGTACTCTTTGGCTCCTAGGTGAATGTCATATTCTATTGTATGCCACTGCCCTTTGAAAACCTTCTGTGACTATCATAGTTTGGTGTCCATATACTCCACCGTGTTGACTCTTAAATTCGATGAAGATTATCTCTATAACCCACTATCATTTAATATGACTGTCCTCTCTCTTATGATTACTGCTCATGCTTAAAAACTCTTGCTAAACACAGTTGTTCTTGCATCATGACCATCAAGTTTGCATAGGTTTGCCTCTTATGACTGCGATTAAAACCCTTTGTCATATTTGACCATGTCACTTGCATTCTGTCAAGGAATCTGCCCTTGCAACACTGCCTTATTTACTAGACTGTCCTACCGAGCTTCTGCCTTCATGGTTCATTCATAGCTCTTCACAAAACACTACCACACATAGGATACTCTTTACAGAACATTGTGATCATATCTTGAGGCCACTATCATTATAACTGTCCTGCAACACCCTTTGCAACTGTAGAATATCATCAATCATCTGTCACACTCTCTAAAACTCTTGTCTTAACCCCAAAAACCTTAATTTCACTCATGAGATATCAAACAGCAGGTAAAGCTAGACATCAAATTCCACTAAAGTTTTACAGACCAAAGAGCATCCACCTGCTGCAACTAATAAGTTTGTTGTGAAATAAGTTACACCCATGAGTTAATGAGTTTCTTTGAACACCCAAGTATGCACTTTCAACCTGAAAATGCTTCACATGATACGAAACCCATAATATGTTCATGGTTGACATTGCTGAGATTCTATACCTTAGAAGACAATGGCATCAATATAAACCAAAACATGCAGATCCCATATTATTCACAACTGTTAGCCATCATATGCATTGTCCTCAAATCATGATCGTTACTGTTACCTCCACTGTGGCATGAGTATTGTTGTTTCCAAGAACCTTATAGTGATTGTCACTTTTATCCTAAACTCAGACATGTTAATGCTTCTTTATTGTGTCATCTGCATCATTTTGACAGTCACTATCTTGCAATCCTAGCAACTGTCCTCATGCTTTTGTGCAAGGTCTTGGACTCGTGGATAAGGCTGTCCTAAGTCTTTGCATCATTAAGTAAGGAATATGTTGACTGTCCCCTTAAACTATACACTCCAATCTCTGTCTGTCATTTTCATTAGACTATGACTGTCCATAACATCCACCTTTTGATGTTCCTCAAAGCTTCATGAGAGTTCATTTTCACAAGGCTGTCTACTGCTTGGATTTTATGAACACCTATGGCTGTCCCTCAGTGACTTCTGTCTATCAACATGCTACCCCACTCATCATGAAGTGAGGCAGACTTCTCACTAGTCCAATACAAGTTTCTTTGTCATTTCAACACCAAAACCTTGTAGGCCAAACATAAGAATAAAACTTTCATACCCAACATTTGCAGTATCTAAGTGACCTGTCGTTACAAGTCCTTTGTCATGTTTAACCTACAACTTCTTTGCTCATCTCTGAGCATGAAAAGGAAAGGCATGCCTAAATTAAACTGTATATCAATAATATCCATGGGTTTTTTAGTATTTGGTTTTGTTGCTACCGCAAAGGCTTCGTGGTTTCCCTACAAATCTAACTTTACTCATCTTAATAGAAGGTATCTATTCCTCAAACTGAAACATCATACCTTTCTCACTGTATTCTGCCCCTTTATGACTCCTATTGACTTGGTCTAGAGCATAGTTACGGGACTTGCCCGGAAGCGCCCGGACACGGCAAGTCGCGCTCCGCGCACCCCTGGCGGTGTCCTGGGAGTGCTGGTGTGGACGCGTCCATGCCGGACGCGCCGCATCCAAGAGAGTCCCAAGCCCTGGACGCGGCCGGTGCAGCCAAGGCCAAAAAGGCCAAAAAAAACAAAAGTTAAAGTTTTTTTATATATTTTTTTTAACTTATATTATCTCCTTAGCCCTAAAAGCAACCTCATTTCATTCATTTGGAAAAATAGGAGGAGAAAAGAGAGTTGTGAAAAAAAAAAGGAGGAGAAGAGAGGGCAACCAGCAAGCTGTTGAAGACAAATCCAGCGTCATATCATTTGGGGAGCTTCATACCAGCAAGGAGGTGCATTGAGAGCTCATTACCAGTGATTGGGAGGAGTTTGCATTGCATTCCAAGCCAAATTTAAGAGGTAAGTTTGATTTTAATTGATTTTTTTTGTGTTTTTTTAACAAATAATTCATTGTAATTTGTAAAATCATTGTTTTTTTGAGTTTGCATATTTTTTTTACTTGCAACTTAAATAATTTTAGAAACCCTACTTTTGCAGCCACATTCATTTGCAAATCAAACCATATTATTATTTTCACAATGTCTCAAACCCCAGTCAGAAAAGACCCTGCTTGGAAACATGTTGAAATCTTTCCCGAAATGAAAAGAGGAGACGCAAAATGTAACTATTGCAAAACAATATATCATGGAGGCATAAATAGATTAAAATACCATCTTGCACGCATACCCACCCATGATGCAGTGGGTTGCACTAAAGCACCTCCTGAGGTTGTTCATGAAGTGCAGATGCAATTAGAAACTTTTGAAATGCAAAAAGAAATGAAAAAGAAACAGAAGCAGGAGTTGGTGAGTGTTGGAGTTGGACAAGGACTTGGTCCTCTTGGACATGCTTCTTCCATGCCTCCATACCATCCTAGTGATAGTGCTTGTGCTAGTGCTTCTGTTTCTACATCAACTATGCCTATGCGTACTCCTAGAGCTGGTGGCCCTGCTACTACTAGTGGTAGTGGCAGTATTAGCATTGGCCCTAGAGTTTGTAAATCTAGGGTGGACTCATATTTTGTACTATGCACTACTTTTGGTTCCCAACCGTCGCTTGAGAGCATGGGTTGGAACAAGGACGCACATGATACAGCAAAAAAGACAATTGCAGACTTTTGGTATTATTGCACCATTCCCTTCCATGTAGCCAGGTAATTCTTTTTCGTTTAATTGTTTTAAAATTTATATTTAAATTTTAGAATCTAGATGTATCTCATTATCGAATTCAAATTTAAAGTTAAAAAATTAAAACTTTTCATTTTACAATACTTATGTAACTTATTAATTTGTTTATGACATGTTTTAGGTCACCTTTTTGGCAAAACATGGTTGATGCCATAACCATATGTGGGGCAGGGTTCAAAGCCCCTAGTGAAGATGAATTAAAGGGCCCACTTTTGACTCAAAAGGTGGCAGATGTGAAAGCACAATTAGAAGAGCAGCGCAAGTAGTGGAGGATGATTGGTTGCACCATCATGACTGATGGTTGGACTGATAGGAGAAATAGGACGATGCTTAATTTCCTAGTTTCCTTCGGAGGTAATTGTATTTCTCTCAATGCATTGAAATTTGAATTGGATTTAGTGATTAATATTTAATAATTTAATATGGCTGATTTATGTTTTTTAATTTGTTGAATAATTGGTTTTGCTTATTTTTTTAGGTGACACCGTCTTCATGAAGTCCATTGATGCTTCTGCCCAATTCAAAAATGCCACATACCTGTGTGAGGCTATAGAGGAGGTGATAGCTGATGTGGGGGAAGAAAATGTAGTGCAAGTGGTGACAGATAATGCAACAAATAATGTTGCTGCTGGTAGATTATTGATGGAGAGGCACCCTACTATATTTTGGACTCCATGTGCCGCCCATTGCATTGACCTCATGTTGGAGGATCTTGGCAAACTCCCATGGATCAAAACATATGTGGATGCAGCAAAAAACATATGCAAATTTGTATACAATCACACATGGGTGCTTAACCTTATGAGGCAATACACAGGGTTGAGGGAGTTGTCTCGTTCTGGCATCACTAGATTTGCAACAAATTTTATCATGATGCAATCCTTGATTTGGTCAAGGGCAGCTTTAAGGCGCATGTTTACTAGTGAGGAGTGGTCTTCCTCATCCTTTTGTACAAGCACTGCAGGGATTGCTATGGCTGATTGCATTTTTGATGAGCAAGGGTTTTGGACACCAATGGACGAGATTGTGAAGGTAAAATTTAATTATTTATTATGTTTTAATTTTTAATCATATCTTACTTTTATTTGTTTATTTTCATTCACACTTATTTGTGAAACATGTTTGCACTTTGCAGTTTATTGAGCCCTTGCTAGTTCTCCTACGAGTTGCAGATGGGGAGAAACCCGCAATGGGCTACATATATGAGGGCATGGATAGTGCCAAAGAGGCCATTAGATCAGTCTATGGTGGAGTTGAGGAGAAGTATCATCCCATTTGGGATATCATTGATAGGAGATGGCAAAACCAACTTCATAGGCCCATCCATGCAACCGCATGTTTCCTAAATCCGACCTTCCAATTTTGCCGTGATTTCCGTGCAGATAGAGTAATTTTTAGTGGGCTCTACATGATGATAGAGCGGATGTTGCCCGCTGTTACTACACAGATGGTGCAGGAGATAGATGCCTTCACTAAGGCACAAGGAGACTTCTTTGCACATCAAATGTGCAAAGATAATAGGAGAACATTACTTCCAGGTAAAAATATATTTAAGGGCATAATTTTCATCTTTTTATATTATAATTTATTATTATATGTTGAACTTGAACTTGAAACTTGAAATGAGATTGATTTTGTTTCTTTTTCTTATCTCAGATAGATGGTGGCATATGTTTGGTTTTGATACACTGATCCTGTAAAATATTGCCATTCGTATATTGAGCCAGCCATGCAGTTCATCTGGTTGTGAGCGCAATTGGAGTATGTTTGAGCACATACACTCCAAGAAGTGCAATAGATTGACAGTGGAGAGGATGAATGACTTGGTATATGTTCATTACAACCTTTGGCTCAGATACAGGAAGCTTTTTGACCACAACAAAACCCTGATCAATCTAGAGGAGGTTGATCCACAGTCTGAGTGGATCACTGAGGCTACAGATGCAGTCTTTAGTGACAAGGACCTTGATTGGGTGGACCAGGCAGAGAGAGAGGCCGAGGTTGTAGCCATGGCTAAGGAGGAGGCTAGAGCATGAGGAGACATAGCTGTTGTCAGTGAGAGTGGCATGGAGAGTCAGACACAGGCAGAGACTATGGCTGCAGCTGCAACATCATCCAGGACCCTTAGACGCCTTCGTAGGAAGGATGCTGGCTCCACTATGCCATAGGGCATAGAGTCATAGACTTATAGCTATTGTTTTACTTTTGATATTTCATATTTGTATGGAACATTTGATGTCATGGATTTCATATTCCATGAGTTTTGTATACATTTGACTAATTTTATATATCTAAGTATGCTATTTCCTTCAGTAGCGCAACTACAATTTGTGTACTTTATACTGATGTGATCATTGTATACTTGTGCATGTGATCAAATTTTCTTTTATTTATGTTGTATTTAATAAAGGGTGCTTGAAACAAGTTTTAAATCCTTAAAAATCTCTAAATTTCTAGGGTTTTTTCAACTTTTTTTCATTTTGCCGAGTCTGCGCCGAGTTCGAGTCTCGAGTCGCCGAGTCGCGCGCTGAGTTGCCCTTGCTGAGTCCGAGCCGAGTCCAAGTCTCATTACTATGGGACTCTAGAGTACCTAGGGTTTTAATATTCTAGAGTGCTCTTCTTGCAAGCCTTAAGTTTGGAAGTTATCACACATATTCTTGAGTGCAATTCCAATATAATTAAAAGATAGCTCAAAAACAAAGTACAACTAATACATGGAATATATGCAGAGCAGCCCATGTGGATTATAACATACATACCATGTAACAACAACCTTTTGATGACTGAACACGTGGGTAAGGCGTGGATGAATCTTCAGGAATTCTTCCCTTATTTTCCTGCAGCATGCCTTATTCCCAGGAGCTGTGTGTCTTCCACTCATTGCTATGAAGAAGACTCCTTCAACAATACTACTGAATCTATCCAGCAACATGCCTCTTTTCCCTATCTTTGAAATCTTCAACGTGCCTAATACTTATGCTTTTTCCTGCAACGTGGTGAACTTCTCCAGCTGAACACTTCTCATGCCTTGAAAAGAGGAAAGACTCCTTCAACAATACCCCCTAAAACCCTAGAAAGACTTCCTGCTGTGTGGGGAAGCTCAACTGAAACCTCTTCAGTTTTGGCGGCCAATAATTTAGTCGTTTATTTCTTTTACTTCCCATTTTTCCTTTTTCCTTGTAAAATATTTTCTTAAAATTTAACAATATGTTTAGAAACAAAGTGTCGACAATAATAATATATATTATAATATGTTATTAAATTATTTGTAATATATTAGATTAAAAAAATATATATATTATATTTTAAGATATTTTAATTTTAAAAATTAATAGATCTAAAGAAAAAATATATATATATATATATATTTCAAAAACATAAACATGTTTTGAATTCTAAGTTCTTAAATTTGACATCAACACAAACAACTTGCATGTGGGGCAGCCCCAACACACACAAAAAAAGTTCATGCTCGAGGTAAAATTTTGGTGAATCAAGAAAATCAAGAACTCTTTGTTGCTGCTCTTGTACAACACCTGCAGCTGGAGAAAAACAACAAAGAGGATAAATAAAATAATGAGGAAGGTGGTTTTATTTGCAGCAATAGGTTGATTCCTTTAATCCACAAAGCTTTGAAGGTGTGTAAGAGATCTCGTCCTATGAAGAAGGTCTCTAATACTTTCCCGACTAATCCTTGGTATGATGAAAAATGCAAGGCTGTTAAAAGAATATTTAAAGAAAATATGCCAAGCAAAAAAATCTATGAACAATTGATAAACTCTAAAAAAGAAAGCTATGTGGTTTCAAGAAGAAAAGAATTAATATCTTTGGGGAAACATAACCCCAAAGGATTTTGGAGGGAGCTACAAGAAAAAAGAAAACAAATAGAAAACAATATCACAGATACTCATTGGTTAGATTATGCAAAACACCTTTATGAACGGTCACATGTGATAAGTAATCCTCCCATAATTGTCACATCAATGGAGCTCTTTTCAGTGGAGGATATCAAATAAGGCATAAATAAATTAGCAAGTGGTAAAGCCCAAGACATTGATGGGTTGCAGGCAAATTTTTTAAAATGGGGTGCTGGGTTGCTTGCTCCGCACATCAATGGAATCTTTAACAATGTTTATCAAGGCATTTTCCTGACTGAATGGACTACTAGTGTTGTCATCCTACTTTTGTATAACCCTTCCAATTATTGTACAATTATGATCAATCCACTTCTCGGTAAGCTTTTTGGGAGCATTGTAGAGTGTAGAATCAGCAAGTGGGCTAAAAAAGAGGGAAAAAGAGCTAGGAGGCAGGCTGGCTTTAGGCCGGGGCACTCTACCATTGATCATTGCATCACTTTTAGGCACTTCATTAAAAAAGTTTGGGACACCTAGGGTGGTGAAGCATTTTGGTGCTTTGTGGATTTCAAAAAAGCCTTTGACACAGTCCCTAGGGACAAGCTTTGAAACAAAATGGAGGAGCTTGGGGTCCCCAAAGAGTATAGAGCGGTTGTTCATAAGCTGTATGAGCAGGTTAGAGCTAAAATTAGAACTAAAGAAGGCATGTCTGAGTGCTTTGGTAGTGACATTGGGGTCAAGTAGGGGTGTCCTCTTTCCCCAACTTTGTTTGGTTTATATATTGATAAGCTGCAAGATTGGTTAAACAAGTCTTTGGGAGAGAGAATTCAACTGGCGGATTATGTGGTGAAGTTGCTTTTGTATGCGGATGATCTTATTTTGATTGCAAGAACTACCCATGGGTTGAAAGGGCACTTGGTGGCTCTTGAGTACTTTTGTCATGAGGTTGGGATGCAAGTTAACGCCAGCAAGACCAAAGCCATGATTTTTTCTTTGAAAAGGAAGAAGCAACAGTTTAACATTATCTTTGAAGGAAGTTCGCTGGAAATAGTGGAAGAGTACAAGTACTTAGGAATTGATTTTCACAATAAGCTCAGTTGGGTGACTTGTAGGGAAAAAAGGATTCAAAGTGGGTGGAGAGCTTCTTTCCTACTCCAAAATAGGGGTGGAGGAAAGTGGAATTATGAGATTGAAAAACCAAGAAAATCCTTTTTGGTTTGTTGGTTGTGCCGGTTGTCCTCTATGGCTGCGAGGTTTGGGGGAATGGCATGTCAACCCACAAGTAGAGGCAGGTTAAAAGAATCCAAAAACATTTAATTACTAGTAGTCTCAAGGTCAAATCGACAATCCCCTATGAGATCCTTTTGGCTGAAGTGGGTATGTTCCCAATGGAGGCATCTGCAATAATTTGTCTGTTAAGTTATTTAAAAAAGGTGGATAGCATGGATAAGCATCGCTGGCCCAAGATGGTTGTTGAGGAAGTATTAGAGCATAGGAAAAACACTTGGATGAAACAAAACATCAAATGGATGAGCAAGTGGGACATTAATTTGTAGGATTGTCCTAACACTAATGAAGAGAAAAAAGTTTGTGCTAGAAAAATTCAGGACTACCATGTGGACAAAGCAAATTGGTTGTAAAAAAGTGCACTATGTCAACGAGTTTAACCCCACAGAGGAACATGATGAAAAAACTTATTTAAAGGCTCCGTTTAAAGGTAAAGCTAAGTTTTAATTACATAGTTGAGGACCGGCTTTCATCATCTTCGATGTGAGATAGACAGATGGACAGTCCCCAAGGAGGAATGGGATGAAAGAATTTGCATTTTCTGCAACAAAGGGGTGGTGGAAATTCAATGTCACTTCATCTTTGATTATGCAACATATGAAGATATTCGTATTCAGTTTGAAAACATTTTGAAGTAGGGCAGTTTGAATGGGCTTTTTGAGGAGGCAAAACTCCACAAAACGGTGAGTTTTTTGGTCAAGATTCACAATAGAAGAGGTGATGTTGAAAGGAACCTGAAAATGTTTTAATGTTGTGTCCCTTGATCCCTTAGACTGCTTGGTCTCGTGGATGTCATTAAAATTCCTTCATTCATTCATTCATTTAAGACCTAAGTTACTGGAATTGCTCATATGCCCTGCCGATTCCAGGTACTAGTACGTATCCGAATCGGATACGTGTAAAAACCCTATGGAATCGACCAGGATACTACATTTTTTAATCCTGAAACGTATTTTAAAAAATAGACGAATCCTGGCGTTTTTCCAGTCGAAGTGGCATGTTTGACCAATTCCGAAAGTCTCAACGTAGATTTCAAAGTTTTTTTTTCAAATTTTTCGTGTGCAAGTGCTAGTGGCGCTGCATGTGGTTCTACTAATTTACCTACATCATCTAATGTCAATGATGATGTTGATCTTAATCTTCTTGATGACCCATATGATGCCTGCTGTTAATTGTATTATTTTGTTTTAAATGTTGAACCAATGAACAATCAATTCAATATAATTATATACCTATCGTAACATTCAAGTTTTGAAAAATTGATATCAAATTAATTTAGTATAATTGTATTTCAGATTTGTTATATTTATGGTAGTTCTAAGTTCTGTTTAGCATATGTGGTATTCTAAATTTATTTCTTGTTTTTACTTTTTAGGTTGCAAATATGTCTATATCTATGATTTTTATATGTTTTATGTACGGACGTACCCACAAACGTACCCACCTCTCCACCCCCTCTCCAAAATTTTTTTTTTGCCGTACCAGCATACCATACCAGTACCAGTACCCACATACCCGTACCCGATTCAGCAACTTAGTTTAAGACAATGGATAACCATAATTCTATTGGAACCCATAAAAGCCTAGAGCCCAAAAATTGTCCTAGTTTTAGGATGCCACATGGTTTACCACACCTCATAATTAGAAGTGGCGAAACTCAGCCTCCTTGATTAACGCCAATTTGTAATCTCCACATAAATCTATGAACCCCTCAATCATGAAGAGCCACACAAGGCCTACCATTTTTGTTGCATAACAAACAAATAATTACCTGATGTGAAAAATTACAAGACTACAATCAAAATTGAAAACTTATGTTTTACACAGATCAGAGAAAAAAGCGTGCACATAGGAATCAGGGTTTTTACTTCTTGTCGTTTACGTTTCCACACACTTTTTTTTATTGGAAGCTTTAGGACTGGCAAGCTAAATGGTCGAGAAAGAGCCCCAGAATCAGAAGAGCACTACCAAATCAGAAAACAACAGAAAAATTGGTCAAAAAATACCAAAATGTTACGAAAAAAATGATTTATGTTCATTTTGAAAAAACCATCTTTTAACATCTAAACTTTTAATCAAATCATATTTATAATTTCAAAAATTTATAAAATTATAAATATTACATTTCTACTTTAAAAAATATTTCTTAAATAGAAAAAATAATAATTTATTAATAACTATTTAAGTGTTACTCATTGGAGTAGTATTTCCTAACCACAAGTACTAGTAAATTGGAAAATCATTATTTATTGACCTACTATGACTATTGCAGCTTGGGAGCTCGGCTAGTAAAGACAGTGGTAAATGACCTTATTAAGACATTGGACAGGGTGCCGTTAGAAGTTGCCAAGCATCCAGTGGGAATAGACAGCATCAAGAAGCTTCTCATTCAAAAATTAAATCTCAGCTCAGTGGATGGGATGGTTAAAGTTGGAATATGGGGTATCGGGGGTATTGGCAAGACCACAGTTGCCAAGGCCGTGTACAATCAACTTTATTCCGATTTTGAAGCTGCTTCCTTTGTATCTAATGTGCGCGCCACTGCTGCAGAGGCCACAGGGGTTACAAAATTGCAGAAAAAGGTTTTGAAAGATTTATCCAAATATGATAGAGAAGTGGACAGTATTGATGAGTGCAAATCTTTGTTCAGAGATCGTTTGGGAGGGAAACATGTGCTGCTTATTTTGGATGATGTGGATGATGTACAATTGGATGCTTTGGTTGGAGATTGGCTGGTTGCTGGCAGCAGAATTATTATAACTTCGAGAGACAAACATATTCTCAATGTAGCTGGGGTCTCATCCGAAAGCATCCACGAGATGAGTGGATTGGAGATAAATGAAGGTCTTCAGTTATTTAGTTGGCACGCTTTTCTCAGAGCATCTCCAAGTCTCAGTCATGAACATCCGTCCAAGGGAATAGTGGAAGCTTGTAAGGGGCATCCTCTTTCCTTGGAAGTGATTGGGTCTTTTTTATATGATAAGCAGGATGACACGGCTTGCTGGACAGAAGCTCTTCACAACATTACTTTCATCCCAGACTTCCAGAAAAGAGTTTACAATACACTCAAAATTAGTTTTAATGCTCTTGGTAATGAGGAGAGAGAAATATTTCTGGACATCGCTTGTTTGTTCATTGGAGAATACAAAACATTGCCCATTGTTTTTTGGAAATCATTGTATAAGATCACAGAAACTGCTGTATGTAATCTTTCAATGAAGTTACTAATAAAGATTGATGATGAAGGTGTATTTGATATGCATGATCATTTTCGAGATTTGGGGCGAACCATTGCAAAAGAAGAAAAAGAGGGTACCCGCCTATGGGAGGCTGCCCATTTAAGCACCCTATCCAACAACATCAATGTATCTCGTCTTCGGCTCAATGAAGGTAATCCACAGAGGCTTGAAATATTGTACAGACCATGTCTTCACTATCTTCATTTGCAGAATGTGCACATTGAAGGCATGACAGAAGACACACAAGCAATGTTTCCTCCAAGTTTGATATGGTTAAGGTTGCAAGATTGCAATTTTTCAATAGGAAGAATAGAGCAATAAATAAGATCCTTACAGCAATAAGGAAGAAGTATAGAGCACTAAGGAAGAAAGGTCACTCCAGATTTGTGGGCAATTTTAAGCAATTGAAGATTATGGAACTAAATAACAGCAACCTCCGTTCTATGCACTCCTTATTTTCACTTCTTAATGTAGAGCAGATGCAACACTTGGACTTGGGAGGGTGTTTTATGTTAAATAATCTCCCTGATACCATTGACAACATGTCACAGCTGCAGCACTTGGGCTTGGTATGGTGTGAAAGGTTAAATAAGCTCCCCGATGCCATTGGCAACCTGTCACATCTGCAGCGCTTGGACTTGGGATGGTGTATAAAGTTAAAAAAGCTTCCTGATACTATTGGCAACCTGTCACAGCTGCAGCACTTGAACTTGCGAGGGTGTGGAAGTTTAAATAACCTTCCTGATACCATTGGTAACCTGTCACGACTGAAGTATTTGAATTTGGGACTGTGTGAAAGGTTAAATAACCTCCCTGATACCATTGGCAAGCTGTCACAGCTGCATCATTTGGACTTGAAAATTTGTATAAATTTAAGTAACCTTCCTGATACCACTGGCAACCTATCACAGCTTCAGTACTTGAATTTGGGACAGTGTGAAAGGTTAAATAATCTCCCTGATACCATTGGTAATCTGTTACAGCTCCAGGACTTGACCTTGGAAACATGTAGAGGTTTAAATAACCCGCCTGATACCATTGGCAACCTATCGCAGCTGCATCGCTTGGACTTGCAATATTGTATAAATTTAAATAATCTCCCTGATACCATCGGCAACCTGTCCCAGCTGCAGTTTTTAGTCTTGGGAAACTGTCAAAAGTTAAATAACCTCCCTGATACCATTGGTAACCTGTCACAGCTCCAGGACTTGACCTTGCGAGTGTGTGGAAGGTTAACTAACATACCTGGTACCATTGGCAACCTGTCACAGCTGCATCACTTGGACTTGCAATATTGTATAAATTTAAATAACCTCCCTGATACCATTGGTAACCTGTCACAGCTGCAACACTTGGACTTGCAATGTTGCATAAATTTAAATAACCTCCCTGATATCATTGGCAACCTGTCACAGCTGCAGCACTTGAACTTAGTATGGTGTAAGAGATTAAATAACCTCCCTGATACCATTGGCAACTTGTCACAGCTGCAGCACTTGAGCTTGAGAAGCTGTGAAAGGTTAAATAACCTCCCTGATAGCATTGGCAACTTGTCACAGCTGCAGAACTTGGACTTGGCAGAGTGTGGAAGGTTAAATAACCTCCCTGATACCATTGGCAACTTGTTGCAGTTGCAAGACTTGAGCTTGAGAAGCTGTAAAAGTTTAAATAACATTCCTGATAGCATTGGCAACTTGTCACAGCTGCAGAACTTGGACTTGACAGAGTGTGGAAGGTTAAATAGCCTCCCTGATACCATTGGCAACTTGTCGCAGTTGCAACACTTGAGCTTGAGAAGCTGTGAAAGTTTAAATAACCTCCCTGATAGCATTGGCAACTTGTCACAGCTGCAGAACTTGGACTTGACAGAGTGTGGAAGGTTAAATAGCCTCCCTGATACCATTGGCAACTTGTCGCAGTTGCAACACTTGAACTTGAGAAGCTGTGAAAGATTAAATAACCTCCCTGATAGCATTGGCAACTTGTTACAGCTGCAGGACTTGGACTTGATAGAGTGTGAAAGGTTAAGTAACCTCCCTGATATCATTGGCAACTGCCAACTAGATTCTAGTGAAAAAATTGAAACATACTCAATTATTTTATTTAAATATTAAATATTTTTTCATAAAATTGAGTGCTAAGGTATATTAAATAGAGTGTATTAAAGAGAATCAAATTTCCTCTCCCTGCTATTGTATTGGGCGGGGAACGCACGCCAAGAAGAATCTGCGTCTTATTATTTGAACTCCTGTGATGAACATCACACTATATTAAATTATTTCTTGTGGTTTCAGAGCATGCCAATTTATTTTTTCAATGTCTGTACGAAAACTCAAAACAATGCGTTCTCTGAATAACTACAATTTACCTACAGTATGATTTGTGGCATTTTTATTTTTATTTGACATTTAAAGAAGATTATATTAATTATAAATTTTATTTTAAAAAATTTAAGAAATATATGAAAGTGTAAATTAAAATTTTAAACTTAAATTAAAGATAATAATATTTATTTAAGAAAATTTTGTGTCAAATTAATTATACAATTTGTTGATTTTTTTTTTATATTTTTTAAAATTAAAATTAAAATTTTAGCTGATTTAATATTTCTTAAATATCTATTGTTTATTGATTCTTAGTCTTTATTTAGGGTACCCTTTGCATTGATCATTTTAAAAAGTCATTGATTTAGTGTCTTAAGAGTGACTAAAGGAAGACATTCACTATTATTGTACAATTATTTTTATAAGATTCAAAATTGTGTTAAGGAAAATATTAGAGATTAGCTACTAGATTAGATACACATTTTTACATGATAGATCTACAAGTATGAGATATATCTTACAATTATGGAAGTCACCTAGATAGATAGACAACGAGTTTTCATAATTACAATATTTTTTTAACCATCACTAAATTTTCTACCTATTGATGACAAATTTTCAGACATTTGTAATGACACATTCAAATTTCTGATTAAATATCATTGTTTATTCATTTAACTTATGGGTGTTTATTTATTTTAGTATCATTATATCTAAGATAACTAACATTGGTTGTTGTAAATTTAATTTTATTAGTCTAGATTTATTTTAAAGCTTAAATATTTATTTATTTTTCCTTTAAATTCCAAGCCCCCAATTTTATTGGAAATCCTAGAACTAAAAATTGAAAGAGGATAATAATTATGTTGTGGAAATGTAATTTCAAAAAATTGATCTAAATTATATTTTTAAGTTGCACCTTAATTTTTTTGAAGCAAGATATTTTAAAGGAAAATATAATTTCCTTAAAAGGTGACCCAGACTAATCAATTAATGTAAGAAGAAATATATGGACTAATCTAGATAAAAGAGTTTGTGGGTATATATATTAGACAATTGAAATGTAACGTGTCTGTTCTTTAAAATATGATAACATTTAGATTTATCAAATTACTATTTTTTTAAAGGCTTGATTCAAAAAATAGAATTATCTTACTATACAAAGATTTGCATTAAAAAAATAAGTATGCATCCAATGAACATTTCCTCTACCTCATATTTTCAATTGTGAGATTTCAAAAGAATATTTTTATTAAACAATCCATTGTTGAATATACCAACATACAAGGTATATATTTACAATATATCATTTATGATGTCATAGTATATGAAACAAAGAAAAATAGGGGTGTCCCTAGGGTTTCCCAAAATAGAAAAGTGAATCCAAAGAGGGAAAAAGGGGTCCTACTTCTCTAATTTCATTAGGAAATGAGTTCCACACAATAAAATGACTAACAACCTTGAGGTGAATCGAGTCAAAGTGTGAATCTACTGATTTCCTTTTTTTTTGCAAGGACAAGGTCCTGATTAAACAATGCTTTGGGGAGAAAGATTAAAAATAGCAAACTAACTCCAAAATGCAATCTACAACTTGGATCTTGAAGATTAAGCTCAATACTAATGGAACTATAAATCAAAATGCAAATGAGAGAGAGGTAAGAAGGTGTGTACCAGTCACCAGAAGTGCTTTTCTGAAGCTATTTAAGGACTCATTTGCTCTATGGTGAATGGGTCTTGGCTAGGGCTCTGTAAAAATGGTTTCTGGGTTCTTTTCTTTTGTGTTTGCACTCTCAAATTCCCAATTTTCTCAGTTGAACAGTTGAAAATAAATCTTGTAGGTGAGTTTCCATGAGATGACAATTTTCTTGACAAATTTTGCAACTTTGACAACTCCAATTTTGCTCTTCAAGAGATATTCCACCTAAATCTGCAAACAAAAATCAAGAGGGAAAAATGTTTTGTTTTTGGTGAATGGGGGTTTGCCTTGGGAAAAACCCGTTTTGGTAATTAAACCTTGTAATGAAACAAAATAGCGTGAAAGGAATGATGAATGAACAAAGCAATGTCATAACTCACCAAACCCTTAAATGAACCTTGGAATGTAGATCTGCAACTTGCATGAAATGACTTGAATGAATGTGGATCTTGATCTTGAAAATTGATTTGAAACAAAGCCTTGAATGCTTGAATGGATCTTCAACACTACATCAACATATTAGCTCAAATAACATGCATGATGCAAGAAGACCTTTGTTAGAGTAAAGTAATTAATTAAATTTACTCTCCTCTTAAGACTTCACTTTATGCACTTATATTAGTCATTTAATAATTAATATTAATTATTAAATGCACTCACCTTTAAGGTTAGGGTTTCCTTTCGGTTTAGATCTCCTTTTATAAGGATTGATCTCTTGTATTCTATTCCCCAGATGTTCATTTTTCAGTCTGATAATACATTCTTGCATATTGTCAGAGCAAAACCCTTGTTTTGTTTCCTACAGATTTCTTCCTTGTGACAGGTTTTTGCATGCAGGTTTCTTGGGCTTAATAGATTTGTTTTTCATCAAATCTTACATGGTATCAGAGCTGGATCTACTGTAGCTTGTTCATGTTTAAAGAAAAAAGGGAGCAAGGGTTTGACAAAATAAATTTGGGATTCTTTGGCTAATTTGAGAGGTTCTAGGTGTAGTTTTTAGATCTGGTATTCCTTGCCCAACGATATTTTTTGTTTCTTTTTTTAGGGTTTTATACAAGCGCATGCATGTGAAAAGGCATTTTTTTTGGGTGTCCTTCTCTGTGGTGTTCATAGTGGTGTCCTTCCTGGTATCGTTTACCAGACTTGCACCTTATTCCTCTGAACGCTGTGCATGAGCCAACGTCTGTGTTGGCAGATCTGAAAAGGAAAAACTTCAAACCTTAGCGGGCACCGTACTTTGACTTGAAAGTTTTTTTTACCTGCGATTGCTATCCAGATCTGTAGTCTATTTCATCAGAAAATTCTTCAGGTACACAAAGATTTGTCTCAAACAATTATTGCTTTCTATTGTTTTCTGGCTTTCAGTTTGTACTGGGGATTGGATTTTTGCATTGTGGGGGGGTGTTTTTTTTTCTTGCTTTTTGTCACTTACATCAGAAAACCAGAATATACAAACACCAAAAAACCCATTCGCATCTTCTATCTAGTTCTGAAAGACCACTAAATAATAATAATAAAAAAAAACTTCAGAGCAGTTGAGGCACACTTCACAGGATGGTCGATAGATCTATTGAATCTCTCACACCGCATAATTACCACACTTGGAAGGGTCGCATGATGACACTTCTCCAGTCTCGAGGGTTATGGTCTTGTTTGGATGAGGTTTAGCCTCAGTTGACTCGCCCCTTTGAGGTTATGCAGCACAGGAACAATATGGATCAAGCTATGGGATTGATGGCTTTGCACATTTTAGATAGTCTCCTGTTTCATCTTGATGGGTGTCTCACTCCTCGAGCCATTTGGACCAAGTTTGATGGACTTTTTGGCACTGTCAAAGAGTTCAGAGCATTGCAACTTGAGGCCGAGTTGACTTCCTTAGTACCTGATTCATTTCCCTCCATTGAGGACTTTCTGATGAAGTTCAAACAATGAAGATCTATCTTGCAGGGTTGTGGCAAGACTAAGAATGATACAGAGTGCATCTTCCTAATCCTCTCCAAGCTTTGGGGTCCATTTCAGATCTTTTCTTCGACCTTCTATTCCACCATGGATGGCTTGGGTACTCGCCATGTCATGCCTACCTTTGAGGTGTTTTGTGATCATCTGACTCGTGAGCAAGCCAAGCTCAAGCAGATGGATTCACTTTCAAGTTCACAGAACCAAGCGTTGGTAGCCCAGTCCTCCAAGGGAAAACAGAAGTAGAAACCGAAGCCCAAGAAAGATTCAGGGGCTAGTGAGAATCCCTCCAAGCCACCACCTAAGTTTGATTCAAAACCACAACCCAAATAGAAATCTTCAAAGTTTGGTGAGTCTTCCTCCAAGACTCAGAAGAAATCTAGTGATCCTTGTAGTTTTTGTGGCAAGGAAGGACATCTAGTTTCCAGGTGTTGGAAACATTTAGAGGCTTTAGAGGAAGCCATGCAGTAGCATAATATCAATGCACCTCAACCTCCCTCACAGTCCACAGGGAAAGGTCATGCTCTTTCTGCACGAGCATTGTCCTTAGAATCCACTTGGATTCTAGATTCTGGTGCCTCTTACCGTATGACACACACAGAGGATTTGGTCACCGCACTTGCCCCTATAGGCACTAGACATATTGCAGTTGGTGACTCAGCACAACTTTCAGTTCAGGGTTCAGGTACTGTTTCATTGGATGGTGGTTGTCTTCAGGATGTGCTTCTGGTTCCTGACATTTCGACAAACCTTCTATCCATTTATCAGATTTGCCACTCTGGCTCTGGTAAGACAGTTGAGTTCTCACCACATGATGTGGTTATTAGAGACCTTCATGATCCTGACTTGGTTGTGGCTACTGGAAGTGTGGATTCTGCATCATGATTATATAGATTTGATGGCTTTGAGAGTTCAGACACTGTTGGTTCCTCTCTTATAGCACATGTAGATTCAGTGAGCAGGCTTTGGCATGAGTGTTTTGGCCATGTCAATTACAAATATCTACATCAGATGAGTACTCAGGCACTTGTGATTGGGATCCCACAGATTTCTTGTACTGATGGTGTATGTCGAGGTTGTGTTCTTGGAAAACATCATCGCGATCCTTTTCCTAAGGGTCGAGCCACTCGTGCTAAGGCACCCCTAGAGTTGGTACACAGTGATCTTATGTCCTTTCCAACTCCTTTTTCAAGGGCCCGCTATGTGCTCACTTTTATTGATGACTTCTCTAGACGTACATGGGTGTACTTTCTTAAGTACAATGTCTTTGACTCATTGAAACTTTTAAAGGGGAGAAACGGCTTATATGGACTTTCCATCGGTGGATACCTTTACGGAATAGTAAGAGTATGTTAATCGGGTTTTACCGAGAGATTTTTACCGCCCGGAAGCATGGTTCTGAGCACCGGTTTATAGTCCTTTACGCATGCGGCCGAGGTAATTTAATGGTACGGGAAAAACAGAACACTCGGGGGAGATAACTACATTGTATGATATAGTCTCGAGCTATGAGTTCTTCATTTTGGGCTGAGGCAGTCAATTGTGCCAATTATATTCAGAATCAGATGCCTCATAAGGAATTGTGACATATGACTCCTGAGGAGGCTTGGACCCGTGTCAAGCCTGATGTTTACCTGTTGATTTGGTAGTGAAGGCGACATTCACGATGCCAGTGGAAGCCATGGAAGGCAACCGCATATTTGGTATGAGGATGTTAAAGGTGTACGAGGTTGATCCGAGGATTCCGGAGGGTCTGGCCCGGTGAGGATAATCACGGTTTGATGGCGCTATCCCTCGAGATGGATTCTCCATCACCAACTTCTCCATTACTATAACATCTCTTGAGGATTACTTATCTTGAGGATGATGTAGATGATGATCACCATCTCCACACTTACGGTTATCCACATTTTCCTAAGATTCGGGCCGTGTTACTTGTTGAGGCCGATTTGGTTCTTGTGGTGATGCTTGGGATATAAGTACTCTCATGCTCGGACATGCAGTTCCTAGTTTTTTTTTGGGGAGTCATGCCAACTAGGGATGATCCTCAAAAGTTTTTAGGAAGCGATAGGTCACCTTATAGGTGGGATAGGGCCATGGATGAGAATATTCTTTGCTGATGAAAAAGAGAATCATACTTGGGATCTTTGTCCTCTTCCTAAGGGAAGAAAGTTGGTTCGGTGCAAGTGGGTGTACCATACCAAGTATGCTGCAGATGGTTCTATTGATAAGTATAAGGCACATCTTGTTGCGAAGGGGTTTTCTTAGGTAGAGGGTATTGACTACTCCGGAGACCTTTGCTCCTGTCGCCAAGATGAACTCTATACGCCTTGTACTTTCACTTGCAGCTTCACAGGGATGGACAGTGTTTCAGATGGATGTGAAGAGTGCTTTCTTGCATGGAGACCTACATGAGGAGATCTATATGGAGCAGCCTCAGGGATTTGTGCAGGACACTTCTTTGGTTTGCCAACTTCAACGTTCATTGTATGGTCTCAAACAAGCCCCTCGGGCTTGGTATGAGAAGATGGACTCTTTTTTGCTTTCCTCTCACTTCACACGCTGTCATTCTGATCACACAGTGTATATTCAGCGTCAGGAGGGTGATCTTTTGATTCTTGTGCTATATGTAGATGATCTCATTCTTACAGGTAGCTCATCCTCCATGATTCAGAGTGTTCAAAGAGCTTTGATGGAGCAGTTTGAGATGACAGATCTCGGTCTTCTGCACTTCTTTCTGGGTCTTCAGGTTATTCAGTCTTTAGATAGGATTTCCATATTCCAGGAGAAGTATGCTCTTGATATGCTTCAGCGATTTGGCATGCTTGATTGCAAGTCTTCCCCCACTCCATTTCAGTTAGGTGTTGTTTTGTCCTCCACTTGTTCTACTCCTTCAGTGGATCCCACTTTATACAGGCAGTTGGTTGGCAGTTTGTTGTACCTAACACATTCTCATCTTGATCTTTCCTTTGCGGTTGGCCTTGTCTCTCTGTTCTCCCATGATCCTCATGAGAGCCATTGGCAAGCGGCCAAATGTATTTTGAGGTACATTCGGGGCACCACTCATTATGGCATTCACTACACTTCAGGATCCCCTCACATCATTGGTTTCACTGACTCCGATTGGGCTGGTGATGTTAATGATCGAAAGTCTACTTCTGGCTTTGTTTTTTGATTTGGTTCTGGTCCTATCACATGTCTTGCAAGAAGCAGTCTGCTATTGCTATCATCTACAGAGGTTGAGTACCGAGTAGTAGTATTAGCCAGTTAGGAGGTTTTATGGATTTGGCAGTTGATGACAGAGTTTGGGGTTCCTCCAAATAGTCCCACTATTCTTTGGTGTGACAATCAGAGTGCCATTCACATTTCTCGCAACCCAGTGGAGCATCAGCAGACAAAGCACATTGAAATCCACATGCACTTCATCAGGCAGTTGATTCAGGATGGTTCTCTCATCTTGGAGTACATTCCTATAGAGGAGCAGGTTGCAGACATCTTCACTAAACCTTTGGCATCTCCGCGCTATCTTCAGTTGCGCTCCATGCTTGGGGTGAAGGAAGTTGTCCTTGGGGGGTCTCAGTGAGGCCTTCCTTCCTTCATGTTTTTTCTTTTAGCATGTTTCTTTATCTCTTTTTGGAGAGGAGTTTTTTCCCACTGGGTTTTCTCCTTTACTCTGCTTTATAGAGATTTTGTTGTATTCGGGTTCCTGATCAGGCCATGTTGCCGAGACCCACAGTTGCATTGTAGTTCTTTTTCTTTCTCTGCATTGTTTGTAGCTGCATCGTAGCTCATCTTAATGGGGGGTGTTAGAGTAAAGTAATTAATTAACTTTACTCTCCTCTTAAGACTTCACTTTATGCACTTATATTAGTCATTTAATAATTAATATTAATTATTAAATACACTCATCTTTAGGGTTAGGGTTTCCTTTCGGTTTAGATCTCCTTTTATAAGGATTGATCTCTTGTATTCTATTCCCCAGATGTTCATTTTTCAGTCTGATAATACATTCTTGCAT
>VDFB02186261.1:0-17888 GCA_007258455.2 Sequoia sempervirens
AGGCCGGTGGCGAAAACGCCATCGACGTCCTTCTTCGCCATTATGCAGCCGTAGGTCAAGATGTCTCTTCTTTTTCAACTAGAAGATGGTGGGGAAAATGGAAGAAGCTCACGTGGAGGTGGAGACGCCGCCGCAATCAGGCTCTTTTCCACTTCCACCGGAGCTTTCGTCAATATCGGCGCTATAGCCTAGTTGAAAAAGAAGCGCAGGCTCTTCCGGGTCGGCAGGAAGCCAGGCAAGCCAAAATGCTGCTTCTCCATAAGTTTCGGACCAACCTGGCAGCTAACGACGAGGTCTACGGCTGCGTCATAGTGAAGAGGAGGATGGCGTCGTCGGCACAGGCCGAGCCGCCTTCTCTCCTCTACGTCCCATGACATACAAGCTCGCCCCAGTCCGGCCCAAAGTCCTTCGCTGCGCTATTTTGTTCGTCACTGTATCACACGTTCACGCTACCGCAATCAGCCTCTCCTCCACCTCCACCTCCACCTCCACCGCGCTTTCTTCATTTTTGCCACTATCCCCTGGTTGAAAAAGAAGCGCTGCCTATATCGGGTCGGCAAACACGGAAAGGAAACCATGTGGGCCAAAATGCGGCTTCTCCAGACTGTTCAGACCAACCAGCCAACTGGCGACAAAGCCTATGGCTAACATAGTGAAGAGGAGGACGACGGCATCTTCGGGAGCGGCCCCCGCCCTTCTCCTCCCCCAACGTCGCCTCAAAAGTCATGGCAAACAACCTGGCCGCAGTCGAGCCCAAGTCCTTCTGGTGCGCTATATTGTTCTTCACCGTCTCGCATGTTCACGCTGCTACAATCAGGCTCTCCTCCACCTCCATCCGAGCTTTCTTTATTGTCGCCACAATCTCCCGTTGAAAAAGAAGCGCCGCATCTTCCGGGCCGGCGGAAATGCGGTGCATCTCTCGAAGAAACGGCAGGAAGCCAGGCAGACCAAAATGCGGCTTCTCCACACGGCTCGGAGCAGCCTAGCCGTCGGCGACGAAGCCTATGGCTGCGTCATAGTGACGAAGGGGACGACAGCGTCTTCGGCACAGGCCTCCGCCATTCTCTCCTCGTCTCCTCAAAAGCCATTACAAACAACTTTGCCGTAGTCGGGCCAAAATTCCTTCCGCTGCGCTATATTGCTCGTCACCGTATCGCACGTCGCCGCCACAAACAGGCTATCCTCCACCTCCACCCACTCTTTCTCCATTGTTGCCACTATCGCCTGGTTGAAAAAGAGGCGCTGCCTCTTCCGGGTCAGCGGAGACGGCTGCATCTCTCCAAGAAAAGGCGCGAAACCAGTCGGGCCAAAACGCTGCTTCTCCACACGTTTCAGACCAACCTGGCAGCCGGCGACGAGGCCTATAGCTGCGCGATAGTGAAGGTGAAGACGACAGCCTCTTCGCCTTCGGTTCCCAATCTTCTCTCCTTCACGTCTCCTCAAAAGTCATGGCAAGCGACTTGGCGGCAGTCGAGCCCAAAGTCCTTCCACAGTCAAGACTCTCCTCCATCTCCACCCGCGCTTTCTCCATTTCGCCACAATCTCCTGGTTGAAAAAGAGGCGCTGCCTCTTACGAGTTGGCGGAAACCCGCTGCATCTCTCCAAGAAACCTCAGGAAGCCAGGCGGGTCAAAGTGCTGATTCTCAACATGGTTCGGACCATTCTGACCGACGACGACGAGCCCCCTGACTAGGTGATAGAGAGGGAAGAGGATGGCGTCTTCGGCCCGGGCCTCGGCCCTTCTCTCCTCCACATCTCTGCAAAAGCCATGCCAAGCAACTTGGCCGCTATCGGGCCCAAAGTCCTTCCAGTGCGCGAGCAGCTGCACAACACATACAATACGCTCTGCGTCAAGCTTTCTTCAAATAATATGTTGGAGTTTAAGCTATCGGCAAGTGGGTAGGAGGAGATGTGCTGGCCGTTCCATGAATTTTCTTATCTATGATCAAGCTGTTATAAATGGAGCGTGATAAAAAAGACTTTTCGACGCCCCCTTATCTTATTCCGATAGCCTGATAGTCCACCATTAACTTGTACCGGCCGTAGTATTGAATATAGAATTCGATATTTAATCTGTGTGTAAACAATAGAATTCCAATTGTGTACCTCTGATTCTATGTTATTTCTTCACAAAATTCCAAATTTATGTATATGCAAAGGTTAAAAAACTATATTTTTGCTATAAATTTCAGTGTTCAAACATCAATCGAACTCAGGTTGTTACAAGAAGTTAGTTTAGAAGTACCAGGGAATCCATTTACGCTTTGCAACAAAAATTTCTTCATTAGTTATTTGTTTATCTTAGTTTAATTGCTGTACCCTTCATTTGTATTCCAGAAAACGCTCTGAGAGGCCTTGATTTGAGGGCTTCTATCGACAGGATCACAAAAAGGAGAAGCGAATAACAGAAATGGGATCGCCATTGCTGCAGTCCAGAGGATGCATGGCCGTATTTTACTATGTTGTCTAACGCACAAAAAGATCTGATTTGCTATAATAAAATAATGTCTTTCTTTAGGAGGCGTTACCTCCCACCACTGCTTGCTGTATTGTCAGAAGGTTGACTATTGTATACAAGGGTTTAGTACTCAACTACCTATCCTTCTATATATAACCATAATAAAATTGTTTACTGTACGACATGAAAAGTTTTTTGATGTCTGTGATGGCCGTGAATAGAAAGTTGAATGAGTTGTTTTTATTCGTATTTATTAATTGAAATATATATATATATATGATTTCCTGAGTAATGAATCAACGATTCCCTAGCTTTTGTTAGTGACTTCTTTTGCCATTAATTAAAAGGGTGGAAGATTGAAATATTAGAATGTGTATCATCCGTCTTATCCGCGATTCTACAAATATTATATTTATAAATTAATTAGTAATGTCAAGATAAAAAAATAATAATATTATTTTATAGTCCACGAATACCAGGGAATCTGTTTTTGGGTCTACAGACAGCTTACAGTATATATGGGACTCCTCATACTCCCAAATCTGAGGGAGGCACCCAACTCGTGCTCCACAATATGAGGTGTACATACCTTACCCCCTTACCCCCTGCAGGATTTGAACTTGTGACCTCTCTTTCAAGAGTACAAGTTCTTCACCATTAGGCCAACTCAAGATAGAAAATATATTTTATAATAATAAGGATAAGCACAAAAAGGAGGTTTGCTAGTGCACGTACGGTATTATGAGACCCACTCATTTTCTTCGGAATCAAACCTTAGTTTTAAAAGGATTTTATGTAAAAAAATTTACGAGCTTAAAGTGAGTTGTTTTTTATTAATAAATGTTTTTGAAGTGTTTATATTTTAATGTGGATTCTCTTCTTAAATCAAAATTTAAAAATAAAGAAATATGATGTTTAAATATAATTATATAAGAGTTGATTGTATAATTTGCATCTAGAAGTATTTTTGAATTTACTATTAGAAGTTATTTTATTTATTGAAGAAATAATATAGGTTTATGACTACTCAATAGAAGATTGTTATTAATATGAAAAACATTAAAATGAAGTTTTTAATAATATAAACAAATTAAGAAATAAAAGATAATTAAATAAGTTTATATACAGATAATATTTTGTTGAGTTAAATACTCTTTACGCCGAAGGCGTCCCCATGCTAAATATTTGCAACCCATTCTCATATCGAATGGTGCAAATTGCTAGACACGCGATGTACTACAATGCAATGAATCGCAGTGGTTCATCATTTTTTTCCATTTTCTGTTTTCGCCCCTTTTTGCAACTTCTCCAAACTCTCCCTCGCTGGTATTGACCTTTGGCTACTCCACTTGCATTGCAATAAATATTCTCGTGTAGAGGGCAGCCATTTAAATATCTATGTTGAGAATTTACTCTTGCTGCCTATGATGTAAATATCTGCATTGACAATTGGTGTTAACTTGGAGGAGATTGGTTTTGGGTTCTGTCTCATTTAAAAAAAATCTTCGGTGGTAGGGTTTCCTATGTTTTCTTGCAAACTTTGCATAGTTTTTCTCATCAACATTGTTGACAACATGACATAATTTGTGTAGAATCTTGAGGTAATTCACTTGCCCTCTTTTCATTTTATGAAATATATAGATTTGCTTGTGTAAAATTCCTCAAAGTATGTGTAGACACCTAAATTTAATCACTTCCATATGATTAAATTTGTTGCATTCACGTCTATCATATTAATATTAATTTATTAAATTAATATTACACCCTTTGTCCCATAAAGTATTTAATTTAATAATTAATACTGTCTTTTCCCTTATTCCTCTCTAAATTAAATAAATACACTAATTTATTTAATTTAGTCACTTGTCCTCCTTTTGATTTAAAAATCAATTTAAAAATTCCTCACTTTCTCTCTCCTTGTCACATCCTCCAACATTTGCCACTTGCCTCTAACCTTCTGTTAATTAGCCTAATCCAATATTTGCACAACTTTAACCAAAATCATTAACTAAATTTAGCACCTTTTTTTGGTCAATTCTTCCTTTTTTCCTTTTTGATGTTAACCCTCTCTCCTATGTGAATTTTTAATTCACATTTATTTGCTCTAGACTCCCCTCCTTTAAATGTGAATTTTTAATTCACATTCCATTCTCCCAAGGCTTCTAGAACATTGGACTTGTCACAATCTCCACATGTGACCAAGTCCCACCTTTTTGGAGCCCACCTTTTATCCTCTAGATCATCTTATGAATGTGAATTTTTAATTCACATTTATCCTCCCAACCACCTTTCCTTTTCCCATGTAGATTTTTGAGGAATTCTAAAATTCCTCAAAAGTCCCTTTCACTCCCACTTGGGGACAAGAAATCCCTTTTTGTGGAAATCCTCTCATCCCCCAAGGTGCATGTTCTTTTCCACCTCATGTACCTTTTTGACAACTCATCTCCACCTCATATCCTCTTGTCCACTTCACCCTCCACATGTCAAGATGTGAGGGCTTGTGGGTTCTCAACCCACCATAGCCCTTCATCTTGGCCTTGTTGGATCAATCTTGACCCTTGAATTCTCTAGAGAATTCAAATTCTCTATAAATACCCCCTCCTCAAGGGCATTTCAACACTTAGCTATCTTGCACCCTTATGCTGTCATTTTGCATTCTCAACACTTTGCACTCTCATAACTACATGCTGTCCAAGCCTTTTTCAATCATTCAACCATCTTTGTCCATCATTTTGCATATTGAAGCTTGCATTATAGACATTCAAACAATCATCTAAGGAGCACACAACCAATCTAAGCAAGGGCCAATCAAAGAAGTTTCAACAACAAGGGAGGTAAAAGTGTTTGTGTTTCATTTTATTTGCATTCCTTTTCGTTGTAACTCTCTTTTGGCTAATCTTGAGGTGTCCTTGGTGTTTTGTCTTTCACGTTTCTTAGTTAGATTCGCACATTTAGAGTGGTAGGAATTCCAAGGTATCACATTTCTGGCATGCCTGGTGGGACCCACATACGGGTCTTGCATTTAATGTTTCTTTGAGTTAAGATTTTGCAGGAAAAAGCTCTACAGAGTTGCGGTAGCGCCCCTCGCAGAGTTGCGGTAGCGCCCCTCGCAGAGTTGCGGTAGCGCCCCTCGCAGAGTTGTAGCAGCGCCCTTCACAGAGTTGCGGCAGCGCCCTTCATAGAGTTGCGGCAGCGCCCTTTGCAGAACTGCGGCAGCGCCCTTTACAGAGTTGCGGCAGCGCCCTTAACAGCACAGTTTTGAGGGTAAAATGGGCGTTTTGGCTTCATTTTTGCTCTAATTTTTTGCTATATTTGCGTGATAACTCTCTAACGTTGTTCTGGCAAGAATATTGTTATTTTTCGCTAACGTTTTTGCAGCATATTATGGCAAGATTTGACCAAAAAGGCAAAAAAGAAAGGACAACTAACATTTGTTTGCAGGAGCATCTACATAATCAGACTTTCAAAAATTATCTTTGTTGCTCTCAAACATAGTCTAATTAGGGGGATCAAATCTCATTGTTTGCTGTGGTTGCTTATTTTTGTGTTACCCAAGGGGGCATTGATTTGTTTTCACTTTCCCCTTGCACTTCGTGTGAGCCTGGGGAGTAGTTGGAGACAGTTAGTGTCTTCTTTTTAGTGGGACCGCTTTGGGGATTTCATCACCCCAAGGGACGATTCCAACCACGTGTACCGCTGGGTATATAAAGGGGGAACGCAAAAGTTGTACCCCAATCCAGTCGCCGTAATTGGCAGAAATCGGGGCAGGTGATACCTAGATAGACGTGAAGGTTGGTCTGAGCCTTTCAGTATCTCGCTGGGGTTCCCGACTCACGCTTGTGACGGACTGGTGTTCACGGTTGTGCCTCACGTACCGAGAGTATATCGAGGACTCCCTAGAAGCCTTGTACATCCTAGATTAAGATTTTGCCTGGCCATACCCGTAATATTAATCATAGGATTGTGCTTGCTTGAGGTGTTTCCTTGTGGAAATTCTGTCAATTTTTTTTTTACTTTTGACTTGTTTTATCATTTTACGTCCTTGCCATAGCCTTTGCCATCAAAAA
The DNA here is from genome assembly GCA_007258455.2 of Sequoia sempervirens. Taxonomy (NCBI): domain Eukaryota; kingdom Viridiplantae; phylum Streptophyta; class Pinopsida; order Cupressales; family Cupressaceae; genus Sequoia; species Sequoia sempervirens. The sequence goes on from VDFB02186261.1 coordinate 6,526, forward strand.
CCAAGCTTTGTTCCTGCAGAAACATGGTAGCGCCCCTGTTTTGCTACAGAAATGTGGTAGCGCCCTTGTTTTGCTGCAGGAACGCGGTAGCGCCCCTGTTTTGCTGCAGAAACGGGGTAGCGCCCCTGTTTTGCTGCAGAAACGTGGTAGCGCCCCTGTTTTGCTGCAGAAATGTGGTAACGCCCTTGTTTTGCTGCAGAAACGTGGTAGCACCCCTGATTCACTGCAGAACGCTGCCTACGCCCTGATTTTTGCTGTCAACGCCCTAAAGGTACCCCATTCAGATTCATTTAGCCTCCAGACCACCACTTAACCATTCCCAACTATCATCCCATTATTTTAAGTCTCCATTTTACCATCTTAAGCCTCCCAAAACCTCCATTTCATCCATTTAAACCCCCATTCTATCACCCCAAATTTTCACGAATCACCTGTAGTCTACCTTTTCATTTTAATTTTCCATTCACAAGTCAATACCCTCACCTATCAAACATCACAACTTTGCCATTCTCACCTCCTAAACACCACCCACAGCCAAACCGCCTTAACCTTGCATCACAAAGTGGTTATCTAAATTGACTATAGCGCTTGAACTTGATTATTGGTCTTTAACTTCGACCCCAATCAATTTGCCTCCATCTTGAGGTGAATTCGGTGTTGCAAGTTATCATCCTCGGCCCAATCAATCCATTCCTAGCTTAAGGTGGATTCGGTGCCGTAATCATCCTATCAATCAATCAAAGCTCTAGGGTTACTAAAGGTAATCTCACGTGATCAAGTTTGAGGTCTTTCCCTCACACCTTCCATAAATCCAATCAAATCCAAATCCAATCCAATCTAATCAAATCCAATCAAATCCAATCCAAATCCCACCAAATTCAAATCAAATCCAAATCCAATCCAATCTAATCCAATCCAATCAAATCAAATCCAATCCAATCAAATCCAATCCAATCCAATCCAATCAAATCAAATCCAATCAAATCCAAATCCAATCAAATCCAATCAAATCCAAGTCCAATCCAATCCACTTTAAATCCAATCCAATTGATCGAAGTCCAATTAGATCCAATCCACACTCCATCACAATCAAATCATTTGACAAAGGCCTTAACCTACTCATCTAGCATTTGCATGCCCGTTCAGACCCGTTCACAAGCAAAGAAGATGGCCGACCTTCAAGCTCAAAATGCCCAATCCAACAATCCTCAAGATCCCAACAACACCTCATCAGATCCCAACAAGGGTACCAACATCTTACATGACCCTCACAATGGTACTTCATCACACTCCAACACTGAGAATCAGAATAACTCGCCACATGGAGAAGAGAGCATGGTTCATCAACCTGAACTCACACTTGAGGAACATTTTAGCAATCCTGCCAATGTGCAAATGACCGACCGTTTACTCGCAAAGCATGGAGAAGAAATCTTGGCCCACTTGATTGAGAAGGGTGTTAAACCCCCCTCCAATGTTGACTTGTCCAAATACAAGGGTGCCCCATCTCACGTACTCCAAGGGTCCCAAAATGCACCCGAAGGTTCATACTTTTCCAATGTTCCTCCAATTGAGGGTTGGCATCAACCTGAATTTGGCAATGCCGTCCTTTATCAGGTTAATTATCCCCCACATGCTTCGACCTCAGCTATAGGGGGATCCCAGGTGCCCGATCCCAATAATCCTTTCGCTTATGGCATGCCACAAAACATTCCGCAACCTCCGCCATTAGCATTAACCGCACCCCCTCCTTTGAACCCACCTACAGTCAATATTGGGGGTACTTCCTTTGCTACATCGCTTCCTCCTCCTGGGACCACCAACACACCACCTCAACCGGTTCCCCACTCTACTATCCCACCTCAAATACCACCACAAGGCGCACCCCAGCTGAACATTCCGAGCGGAACCCAACAACCTCCTTTACAAAGTGTGCCCACACAACCCCCGCCGTCTCATCCGCAGCAACCTATACCCAATACTTTGACCTCTTCACAACAACCATCCTACCAACCACAAGGCAACCCTTCTCAACCACCTACCCAAACCATATCTCCCTTTCTTGCGTCCCTTTTGCGTCCAAAGGTTCAACCAAAACATAATATCTCACCTCAGTCCATGCAACACTCGATGCCGCAACAGCAACCTCCACAACACTACTACCACCATAATCAACAACAATTTTACCAACAACCGTTCTATGCAACCTCTCAACAATCACAACAATATCCTCAATATCAATAGGCCAACACGCAACGTCCCGTCCAAGTCCCTCAGTAACCTACCCCACACCTTCACCAAACAAATTCATATTATGTCCCACAACAACAACCCCCGTATCAACAAAACCCCCTACCTTACCATCAAGTCGTGTCATCACCCAACCATCCAAACCCACATTTTAACAATCTGACACCCTTTCAACATGATCCCTCATCTTTCTATCATCCATATCCCCCCAACCCACCACCAGCTAGTTCGGACTTGTTGGAAATCAAAGCTGCCTTTAAGGACCTTCAAGCAGGAGGCACAAAACAATCATTTAAATTTGAAGATATATGCCCATATCCGTTCGATCCATCCATCTCATTGATCCCATTCCCTAAACACTTCGAGATTCCAAAATTTGACAAGTACAAGGGAGACAAAGACCCTAAGGCCCACTTGCAAGAGTTTTATGCACAATGTCAAGAAGTCATGTATAATGATAACTATCTCTTACGTCTGTTTTCGAGAAGTCTAGCAAGCCACGCTCTAGATTGGTTTATGACTCTTGAAAAGGGGTCTATAAAAACTTTTGCAGAATTATCAGAACAGTTTGTCTCCTACTTCTCCTTCAATTTGCGGAAGGATACTGACACCTTAGATCTCTTGAAAGAAAAGCAACGGGATGGAGAAACCTTTACCAGCTACCTCCAACGGTGGCGTGCATTAGCCAGTCGAATGAAAAATCCTTTGAAAGAAAAAGACATGGTCACTCTTTTTGTGGAAAATTCACATCCCGACATGGCCCACAATTTTAGACTACACTGTGTCACCACTTTCGCTGAGATAGTGGAAAAGGGACCTATCCTTGAACGTGCCCTTATCGCCAAAGGACACATTAAAATACACAGTCATGACAAAGAACGGTCATTCGGAGATAAATCACGATTTTGGAACAAAAACAAAAATGCAGTGAATGATGGAGTGACAGACACCAAACATGTTCAAGTGGCTAATGCATCCCAAGGGCAACAACAGTCTGTATCCAACACCATATCAGTACCGCAGGGGGCACCTCGTCCCCCTCAACAGTCAAACCAAAGAAATCAGGGGAACACCAAACGTCAATATGCCCAATTGGGTGAGCCCTTGAGTGTTGTTTTCAATAAATTGTTACAAATCAATTATCCCATCACATATCCTGTCACCAAACCATTCGATGAGTCCAAACCCAAGCCGGCATGGTTTAAAGACAATGAGTATTGTGACTTTCATAAAATCAAGGGACACTCCTTGAATAAGTGTCAGGGTTTAAAAAATTATGTCCAAGATCTCATTGATCGAGGAGATATCAAGGTTGACCCCAGTCAACCTTCGTCGTCCAATGCTCAACTGCAAATCTATCAAAACGCCTTCCCCAACCACAGTCAAGGTCCTAGCACTTCCACTAGTCATCCCCAAGACAACAACACCAATAATGTGACTTACAAGAATGTGCCCTTCAATTATGAAGGCGTTATTCATTACATTGAGCAGGTTGAACCCCGAATATCCATGATCCACGTTAAAGCCAAAGACCCTCAATGTGCTGTGACTACGCGACGAGCCCGCATCACCGTCCCTGCAGCCTCCACACCCGTCCAACCTGCTCCTGTAAACTCTCAATATAACATTCTTGATCACCTAAAAAAGACCCCCGCTCATATATCTATTCTGGATTTGCTTAAGTCTTCCCAGGTACATCAAGAGATCCTTAATAAAGCATTGCAGGAAACCCATGTCCCAAATGATATCGACCCCACACAATTCCAAGCTTTGGTGGGACACTTGGCCTTGTCTCACCACCTCCATTTCAGCCAAAATGATATGCCCAACATTGGCATCAATCACAACCGCCCCTTACATATCGAAGTCATAATTGCTCGTCATAAAATAAAAAGGGTCTTGGTAGATAATGGCTCTGCCCTTAATCTATGTACTTTGAAATTCATAAAACAGATAGGGTATTCTCAAGCGGACCTAAGCAACCAGATAATTACAATCAAGGCTTATGACAATGCAGAAAGAAATTCAGAAGGCATCATCAGTCTTCCTATACAAGTGGGACCTGTGCTCCAGTATACTACCTGCCATGTCCTTGATCTGGACTTACCGTATAATCTCCTCCTTGGCCGCCCATGGCTCCATGCTATGCAGGCTGTTCCATCCACATACCACCAATGCCTCAAATTCCCAGTTAATGAACAGGAGGTCACCATCTATGCCGACCCCCAACCATTTGAGTATTGCCAAGCTTTAGAAGCATCTTTCCCCCATTTACATTATTGTCCTGGGGTCGAAGTGGGGGCCTCCTAGTCATTATCCTCCAATCCATCATCCTCCAATCCATCATCTACTATAACAACCGCTCCATCTTCCACTGATCCTACAGTCACAAAAGTTCAGATCATTGAAAAAGGGTGTGGCGAGTATGAAATGCATACTGCTCTTAATGTAGCAACCATGCCACCATCGCCACATGAGTATGGTCAACCTCCCCATGCTACCCCAAAGGAGGAAAAGACTGTCACCTTCAGCGGAAAAAATATTCCTACCACCACCTTCGTATCTCCAAGTATCAAAACAGATGCGCCAGAAGAAGACATAAGTCAGTGGGTCTACCGCGAAGAGCCCGAACCAGAGACTCCTCTAAAGAAATATTTTCAGGAAAAATATCCTTGGCCAACAAAGTTCGTGGAAAAACATAACTACCAAGGTAGAGGCCTAGGTAAAGAGGAACAAGGGCGATTACAACCCATTGATACGTCTCTGCTACCAAAAAATGTGGGCATTGGGTATGACAGAAAAGCAAAAGAGTCCCGCAACATCACCTAATACTTCCAATAGTATCACCGTGGACGATGGCTCATTGGAAGACATACCCGAGGAGGAATCCATCATACATGCATACGATGATGTCGATCACACTGATTTATCCTCCATGTTCGAATGCCTATCTGTTTGCACCATCAGCCTATCCCTTCGTCATCCTGAACTCATTGATTGCGACCTACGCAACACCACACCTGTCAGTATGACTACGGACACCTATGTCAACCTTATGGGATTGGGGGAGGATGAACACTCCAGTCGCAAAAATAAAAATCAGAAAAATAAAAAGGTCATCCAGTGAAAACCTCCCTGAGGCACTTCCTGACCTAGAAAAAGTAAAAATAAAGGACGCATCTGAAGGCGAAAACCTCGAAGAGGCGCCGGAAGATGGAGATGTTCATCTTCCCCTTATGGGAACACAGCTATCTGCCAGATCATCTATCCTGATTGAAGAGACCCAAGAGGTTAATTTGGGAACTGCTGAAAATCCAAAGATCACCTATGTAGCCAAATCACTTTCCGAACAAGAATATCCGATCTTTGCGCAGCTACTCCAAGAAGGCATCATCAATTTTGCCTGGTCATATTCAGACATGCCAGGCTTAGACCCCGCTTTAGTGGTTCACCACTTAGACATTCATCCAAACGCCAAACCCGTCAAGCAAAAACTTCGTAAGATGCATCCGCAAGTTGCGTTGTTAGTAAAGAAAGAGTTGGAGAAGTTACTGGACGCGGGTTTTATCAGACCTATTGACTACTCCGAATGGATCTCTAACATAGTGCCGGTTGCTAAACCAAATGGTGACATTCGGTTCTGCACAGATTTTAGGGATCTCAACAAAGCCCCGCCCAAAGATGATTTCCCTCTTCCTAATATTGACATGTTGGTTGATTTAACGCCAGGACATGAGATGTTGTCCCTCATGGATGGCTTCTCTGGTTACAACCAGATCCGAGGCACTGTACCAGCACAAAACTGCCTTCACAACTCCTTGGGGCACCTTCTACAACGTTATGCCCTTCGGTCTCAAAAACGCAGGGGCAACATATCAAGAGCCATGACGGTTATCTTCCATGACCTCATCCATATCATCATGGAGGATTATGTTGATGACCTATTAGGGAAGTCCAAGACACGAGCAGAACATCCGGCCATTCTGAAGAAGATATTTGAGCGACTAGAGCACTATAGGTTGCGGTTGAATCCAAAAAAGTGTGTCTTTGGTGTCACATCGGGGAAATTGTTGGGTTTCATAGTCTCCCGCAGGGGTATTGAAGTTGATCCTGCCAAAGTAAAGGCTATTCTAGACATGCCGCCTCCACGCAATCTAAAGCAGTTAAGAAGCCTCCAGGGAAAAATGCAGTCCATCCGGCGGTTTATAGCCCAACTTGCAGATAAATGTCAACCTTTTACTCATCTTTTGAAGAAAGATTCTACATTCCGATGGACAGCACAGTGTCAAATGGGTTTTGATAAAATCAAGGAATACTTAGCTCATCCCCCAATTTTGATGCCACCTATTCCAGGAAAACCCCTCCTGCTTTATATCTCTGCTACCTCGGTCGCACTGGGGGCATTATTGGCACAGCATGATGAGTCACTCAAAGAAAGAGCAATCTACTACATCAGCAGAACACTAGTTGGCTATGAGTTAAATTATTCTCCTATGGAAAAAGCATGCCTTGCGCTAGTCTTCAGTACACAGAAACTCTGCCATTACATGCTCAGTCACCCAGTCAAACTAATTGCTAAAATTGATCCTCTGAAATATCTGTTGTCTAGGACCACCTTGACTGGCCGCATGGCCAAATGGGTCATGTTGCTAAGCGAATTTGACATTGAGTATGTAGAGCGCAAAGCTATTAAAGGACAGGTTATTGCTGATCAATTGGCTGAAGCACCACTACTAGACGCCTACCCAATAGACACTGAATTCCCAAATGAAGGAATCTACACAGTAACAGAAGCACCAACTTGGACGTTATACTTTGATGGCTCATACACTCACAATGGATCTGGGGCAGGAATTCTATTAGTCACCCCTCAAGGTGACTACATCCCAAAATCCTTCAGAATAGCATTTCCCTGCACCAACAATATGGCGGAATATGAAGCCCTCCTCACTGGCCTTAGAATTGCAAAACAGTGGCACATTACACATTTGAAAGTCTTTGGAGATTCCTTGTTGGTTATCAGACAAGTTAATGATGAATTCCTCACAAAGGATGACAAACTGCTACCCTATAAACGCATGGTGGACGACTTCAAGAAGTATTTCGCCTCCATACAGTTTGACCAAATCCCTCGTGTGCAGAATAAAGCAGCAGACGCCATGGCCACTATTGGCTCTTTGATTGACATGCCCAAAGATCGGACGGAGTGTGAGTTTCTGGTCGAACAACTGTTAATCCCTGCGTATGATGTCCCTGACACTGACATGGTGTGCGATGTTGTAGGTCCTGCCTCCCCGTGGTACCAAGACATATATACTTACCTCCGTGAGAACACCATACCCCCGGAACTTACACGCAACCAACGTAAATCCTTCATCCATCGTTCATCCCGATACATCCTCGTTGGTGATACGCTTTATCGTCGCGGGTATGATGGAATCCTCCTGCGATGTCTGAATGAGACCGAAGCCCAAAAGGTGCTAACAGAAGTACATGGTGGTATTTGTGGGGCTCACTCAAATGGTATGGCTTTAGCCAAAAGAATCCTACGGGCTGGATATTACTGGCCTACAATGGAACGTGATGCTTGCGAATTTGTAAAGAAATGTCTTCCGTGTCAACAGCATGCGGATTTGGTCCACGCTCCGGCACAAGATCTCCAGCCTCTCTTAGCACCATGGCCGTTCTCTCAATGGGGTTTTGACTTAATTGGCAAGATTCACCCACCATCATCCGACGGCCATACATTCATCATCACTGCAACTGAGTACTTCACCAAATGGGTGGAAGCAATGCCACTCTCCCAAATCACTGGTACTCAGATTTCTAAATTCATCCTCTACCATATTCTCTGCAGATATGGTATCCCCTCCACCATCATTTCTGATAACGGAAAGCCATTTAAAAATCAAGCCATGAAACACCTATGCGATACCTTCCATATCCAACATCGTTGGTCAACGCCTTACTATCCTCAGGGTAACGGTCAGGCGGAAGCGACCAACAAAACCCTCATTCGCATTCTCAAAAAGGTGGTCAATAGCACTGGACGAGATTGGCACCTTCACATTCATCCCGCCCTTTGGGCATACCGCACATCCATCCGCACCCCGACAGGCGCCACCCCGTACTCGTTAGTATATGGAGCCGAAGCCGTCTTGCCAATCGAAGTCGAGCTCCCCTCATTGAGAATTTCTTTGAAAAACCTCATCAGCGAAGAAGATGCTCGTGTCGCTCGGCTTGCACAGCTAGAGTTACTCGATGAACGTAGAATACGGGCCTATGATCATCTACAAGTATACCAAAATCGTCTCAAACGTCATTATAGTAAAAAGGTCCGCCCTAGGCAATTCCAGGTTGGTGAACTTGTGCTCAAGGAAAATCACCGCACTCAGCAAGATCATGACAAGAAAGGAAAATTTGAAGCAAACTGGTTAGGACCATATATCATAACTGCTAAATATGGATCTGGAGCTTATAGGTTGACTACTCTGGAAGGGGACCCCCTCGACGAACCTGTCAATATTCTACATCTCAAAAGGTTCTACGCTTAAAGTCCGCTTGGTCTACCCTATCAAAAAAACCAAAAAAATCAAAAAATCACAAAAAATAAAATAAAAATAATAATAATAATAATAATAATAATAATAGTAAAGAGAAATAAATTCGTCCTATGGTGAAAACCACCCCTTGGTGGCGCCTTGGATAAGTATGGATGGTGAAAACCTGGTAACAGGCGTCATCCATAGAGGGCTTAATCATTATCTACCTCGTATCCTAGTGTTATCATCCACACCTTCATCCCCCCGCATCAACCTAGGCCGCTTGGTATTTGTCGATTGAGCATTGGACGGCTCATCTTACCTGTCCCTCATCCTGAGCTTCCTTATGTCCCACTTCGAGCTTATGTCTTTCATCCATCGGTCTGTGTCATCATATAGGATCATCCATTGTGTCGGTCTCCATCTTGATCTCATCCTCTTGTCCCACTTCCATCCTTTTGTCGAACTACGTTGCCCCTGCGCTTTCACGTAGGCAAGGTTGGTCATTCGATCCTCCCTCGGGGAATTTGTCGGTCATATCTAGTGTCCATCATCGGTCACCATTGTCCTCTTTCCGCTTTATCCATGGTCCTTTTTCATGAACTACGAGGGCTCTGCGCTTTCACGTAGGCAAGGCCAATCTTTGATCGGCCCCCGAGCCCCTAGGTCTTTAGGTTGTGTCTTGTCCCCTTTGTGGTTGTCTCATCAAATTATGCCCTTATCCCGCTAATTCTTAAACAAACAAGACCCACTTGTATCAATAAATCTGATCAATTTTAAATATCCTTTATCATATCGATCTTTTCGCTTAGCATCCAGCATAGGTCTTAACAGGATACATCCTTCCTAACAGGCCTCATCAATCCCATCCATCCCCTTGATCCTATGGTAATGGACATTTGAAATTGATTGTTATCTTTTGATACTTTTGGTTTTCGTTTATCATTTGAGCTCCCTATAATCACTTGTCATGGCCACCATGATCCATCATATTATGGCGCGTTTTGACTAGTCCACATAGGGGCATATCTTGATCTTTTCTTTGATTGTGTCTTCTTGGTTGTCCCACATAGTACCCACCAAGATCCCCGAGGTCTTGTGTTATGTTGGGACATCCTTCTGTGTTTGCGGTTATCCCAATACTGGGCCCGACTAAAGTCTTTTTTTGAGACTTTGGGGTATTGGGATAGCCTTCTTGTCTGGCATGTTTGTCTCATGCATCAGACACTGATCTACCTCGGTCCCCTATACCTTGGTGTGTCGTGTCTTATGCTATAGCAAAAATCAGTGCTCCAAAGATGATAAATTGAATTAGGATTACATTTTTCATAATCATTGCATTCACACTCACCCTATGGTTTTGGTTGTGCAAATACTTGCCCTCATTCTCTTACATTCTTCTCAGGATACTGATACCTTTTGACAGATGCCAGACTACATCCATCGCCGCATACCCACCTCCCCTTCACTTACCCTACCAGTTCTTATTGGCACCTATAGCCGCATACTGTCCATGCATCCATTGCTACCGGCATTCCCACATGTTAGGTCCATATCTCCATCACTACCTGCATCACAAACTATTAGACACATAGTACATCATATCCTGCATATATAAACTGTTCATACAAAATCCATCTCACACATATACATACACAACACATCTATCAATTAGGCATCCATATATCTAAACCATCATAGATTCCAATAGGTACACATAACATATCACCATTACCATACATCCATAAAAAAAAAAAAGCACAATCATTCATAAACATAGCATAACTAACATCTAGATCAACATTTCATGAATATAAGCATACATAAAACAACACATGAGCATAAATAAATCCCTGCATCCATCCACGAAACACATAATGATACACACATATGCATATAGTCCTCCATCATAAATAGAAATATCCTACATGGTGCTAATAAGAACTGTCATATACCCATCATACATATATCCGACACATGACAAAGTACAAAATCCAAGGATATAGAACATCCCTGATATCCATCCGACATAATCCATCCTGCATCTGTCAAAAATACAGTACCATGTCACCTCCCAAATGAACTCCCCACGTCTGATCTCTGTGGAGACTCAGGTCCTGCCCCTCTGCCTGGTGAAAAACCTGGTGACTCACTGTAACCGCGAGTCCGTGTCCCCAATGACTGGGATGGAGCTGGCATCTGAGGTGCCGGCCTGGTATAACGGAATCTCCGCTGTGCTGGATCAAGAACCGCATCATAATACGCTGCCATCCAGAAACCTGCCTCTCTCGTGCTATCCTCCCTCTCTGTCGCCTGGACCCGAGCGGCATTCCGCTCATGTCGATACCTGTCTCGGTCCCTGGTGATAGCCCTCCTCTCCAGCTCCCACGCCTCCTGAGCTAACCGACTCTGTGCCAGCTCTGCCTGCAGACGATCTCTCTCTCCCGCCACAACCTGCACATCCGCCCCTGGCATCCCACTCACACCATGACCTGTCGGAACACATGTCCTCGCTGCACCCACCTCAGCCTATAGAGCCTGCACCCGCATCTCTGCTGCGTCTCTATCTCT
>VDFB02186263.1:0-12861 GCA_007258455.2 Sequoia sempervirens
GAAATTGATCAATCAATGCAGACAAATATGGACTCTTTTGAAAATACATGTCAAAATCAGTAGCTTGAGGAGAAAGAAGATGAGTATGTACATACTCAAAGAAAAGACTCCATCACAGAATCAAAATGTGGAATTTCCCCCTTTGATGCATTTCTTGACATAAGGAGATATGAAGGAGAAGATAAAAATTCTCTATACAACAGAATGAAAAATATCTTTATGCAAATACCTTCTCATTATAAGCCTACAAGATCCCTATTTGTTGCATAGTTTGTAAAAGCATGGAAGCCTGAATTAGTTTATTGGCCAGTCATCAAAACAACGTGCCTTTGACCAAGTAAATAAATTTATTGATGCCATGCAGAGGATAAGGAATATGGACACTATCAACAATGAATCTAATAGTGATATCATGGATGATCAAATAATGCAAAAAATAGAGGAAATGTGTGCAATTAAGATTTCCAATGACAATTATTCAGATTTGGAAGATGATGATGATACAAGATCAATCACATGTGGATGGGATTACTGACCATTCAGAGGATGTTCTTGAGAATGCATACATGAGAATACATTGATGATAAAGTAAGTGAAGATGAACCAAACTAACATTTTCAGATCATGCAGTGACTGAAAATTATGTAAGAAAGAGTTCATGGAAGATAGCTTTTATGAGAGTCAAGATGAAGAAAATGTAGAAGAGGTCAATGAAGAAGCAAATCCACTTGTCAAAGAACACATGACATATTCATCTGTAGCTGATAACCGTGAGGACATGATTGATGAACAAGAAGATTGCACACTTGAAAGTGGTTTTGAAATTTTTTCAAAACCATTGTATGATCAAGTACTAGAAGGATCTCAAGTGACAACCTGCCAAGATGTGCCACAGAATGATTTCTTTATGTTTTTGAATCCACTCCATGATGAGGATGAAACAAAAGATGAGAGTACATCAGCATGTGAAGAGAGTAACTATGATGATCTTGAAAATTGTTGTGTTGATGAATTGGAAGATGAAATAGAAGGGGATTGTGTATCATGCCACAATGAAAAAGAGTTTGAGGACAATCATGTGAATCTTTATTTACATCAAGGAAATATTTTCAGCCCTTATGGATATCAAGAAGAGGGAGAAATAGTATAAGATATGGAAGAAGAAACATGTTCACTCAGCAGTGAGCAAATTTCAGATTCGCTAACTCTTGAATACCAGAGATGTGCATATATGGATGATTCTAAAGATTTGTGTCCAGCCTACATTTTCTTTGATAGTGAAAGTACTTTATGCAATGATTCATATGACTCCATGTGCATTTCTCAAAATGATGGAGAAACCTTTGAAGCTGATCAAAAATCTATATCTATTCAAGAAGAGATATGTGATTTAGAATTTTTTGGCTCATATAGAGAAGACATTTATTTGCATACCAAGGATGATAGAAGTCCAACATTTATTGGTTCAGATATGCATGATAATGAAGATATGAATCATAATTCAGTGTCATCTTCAAGTGGTGATACGGAAGAGGTGCAAAATGTTTCAAATTTGTTTGTCTCAAATAGTGTTGATATGACAAAGCATTCAGATTTGTGTGAGAAGCATTCAAATGTTGAGATGAGTGACATAGATGATCATGATTGTTTCTCTTCTCATGCACATGAAATTTGTATTCCTTAGTTGCATAATGATTGTAAATTCCTTGTGCAGATCAATCTTAGTTATATGATGAACAAAGAATGTTTTCAGTTTTCAAATCAGCAGGGATATCATTTCATGATGCATGACCCAGATTGGAATGGGGAAAGGAGTTGCAAGTATCTTTATGACAACAAGAGTAGCAAGGAAGATGACATGAATACTTTCAAGGGGAGTTCACTGAGTTCAAATCAGAATAAAATTTATGACAGAGGGAAGTATAGATTTTTCTTTTTTGGTGGCCTTGTGCCATCAGCTATGGTATGGTTTTTCAAAAACCATGTTAGTTCATGACAAAAAAGAGTTTCAAGTTTGTTTCTCAAATGAATAAAACTTGGTCTGCTCTTCTAGAGACCTGGATTCTTGCTATGCCCACAGGGGGCATACATCCCCAAACGGAGCCACTGTTGGAACCTAAAATTTATGCAAATTTTAGGTTAAATTTTAGATTCTAGTGATGGATAATCTTTTTTTTTCTCTTACTCAGGAGTATATTTGGAGAATTTACTCAAATGCTTAAGATAAGTGATTCAATGAAGTAAATGAGTGGTTTGATAAAAAAGGAGGAAAAATTATAAAACGGCAAGTGGTGGGTGACACTAGAGAACTTCATTTAGTGCACAGCTAAAACATATCCTTGGCACTTTTCAAAGAGATTCATATCGATTCATCAATCCCAATCCCCTAGATTACATTTTAGAGGTCTTTATCCAAGTTGGCTTAGGTGCCTAATCCTGATCGTCATCATCCACATTTGCTTAGGATTTTCATCCGTCTTGAGTCAGTCATCATCCACAACCCAATCAATCTACTTCCATCTTGAGGTGGATTCGGTGTTGTAATCATCCATCTGTCCTTCAATCCGATCGTCAACACCTTATGTCACCTAGTTTGATGTCTGAACTTGGTCTAGAATCTGTTTCATCATCATATCTAATCAATCATCCAATCCTATCGATCATCTCCTCTCATCAATAAATCTAATCAAATCCAATCATCTAATCAATCAATCCATCATCCAATCCATTCAATCCTTTAGTCTTCATCTTGATCCATCATTTAAGTGCATCTTAGAGCATAGCATCATCTTAGTCCACTTGGTAGATTTTCATTTTCATGCCCCTTACTCGATGCAAGCAAAGAAACTCATGGTTGAACAACAAGGTCAAGGTACCTCACCTAACATCCCTCAGGATCCCAACAATGGTGGCTCATCGCAATCAAATACTGATGTCCAAAAAAAATTTCCACCTCGTGATGAGAACATGGTCAATCATCCTGAAGTCACAGTCGATGAATACCTCAATAATCTTGCCAACGTTCAAATGACAGATCATCTTCTTAATGAGCATGGAGATAAAATCCTTTCCGCCTTACTCTTGAAGGGAGTCAAACTGCCACCTGAAATTGACCTATCCCAATGTGTCAACATCACACCCTCTCTAGTGTCTCAGGACCCTCATAATTCATAGAAAATTATGAGAATTTTGTATGTTCTTGAGGATCCACTCGTGGAGAATTGGTATCGACCTAGGTTTAGGAACGCCGTACTCTATCAAGTCTCCAACATCCCTCAGGTTCCAATTTCAGTCATGGGAGCATCGCCTGATCCTCATGATCCCCTTGCTTATGGTATGCCACAAAATCTCCCACCTCCACCACTTGTCATGCCTGTCCCACAAGGTTTGACCCCCATACCATATGCACCACCTCTTCCACCTAATCAACCAGGTCAACCACTGGTAAATGTTGGGGGCAATCCTTTTCTTCTCTGAATCTACACGAAACCACATACCTTTCCCGCATCTGCTGCCGCTTTAAGACAACATCTCCCTGATCCAATAGCCTCCAGTTAACCCGCAACAATCACTTCCATCACCTTCACCACCTCACCAATGCATTTAACGCAATGCTATCACCTCAAATCTTTAACCTGCATGTCTCATCTTCAAACCGGCGCCTTCTATCCCGTATGACTGCACAGCATACCGTTCCATGATCACCTCATAAGGCAACCTGAACAACGCCAACCTCAACAACCACTATAAGGTGCCTCAATATTGATCCATCAATAGCAACATATCCCATCTTTCCCTCTCTACCAACAACCACTACATCAGCAACAACCAACCCAACACACCCAAATTTTGACACAAACACAAGGAAATCCTCTCGCTCGATACCTTTACCATCCATCAAGCACATATGTCATCTTTGCTACCCCATCAAATCCTAACCCCAATCCCATTCATTAGAATCCTTAGCAATCCCAACCGCCACCTTACACCAACCCTCAACAATCACAATCCAATCCTCATTACCAAATATCCAATCCACAACCACCTCCATATACTACTCAACAACCAAATGTTGTGTATAATTACCAATCCAATATGTATTACACCCAATAGCAATCGCCATACTAGTAGGGTGCTTCCACCATCTCATATTACCAACAACATCTGCCCTACCAGTAAGGCGCATCCACCTCATCATATTACCAAGCCCCTCTGCCATACCAACAGGGTGCCTCCACCTCATATTACCAACGACAACCACCATATCAACAAGGGGCTTCCTCTTCATATTACCAAAATCCATCATTCTACCATCAATCTTATGTCAATCCACAACCACAATCCACCTATACCAACCAATATCAGCAAATGCCTCCACTAGCATACGATCAAACCACTTCAGCCCCGTCTTCATCCTACCAACAATATGCTCCATAGAATCAATCTAATCTGTCTAATCCGCCTCCCGCAACACCTGCTAATAAAGAGTTGGGAGAAGTCAAAGCCACATTAAAAGACTTGCAAGCAGGGACTAACAAAAAGTCTTTCAAGTTTGAAGACATTTGTCCCTATCCATTTGATCCCTCAATCTCACTGGTTCCTTTTCCAAAGCATTTTGAAATGCCAAAATTCGATAAGTACAAAGGAACAAAAGATCCAAAGAATCATCTTCAGGAGTTCTATTCCCATTGTCAAGAAGTCTTACATAATGACAATTATCTCCTACAATTATTTCCAAGGAGTCTAACAGGGATAGCTCTTATTGGTTTATGGGTCTTCCAAAGGGATCCATCAAGTCTTTTGTGGACCTTTCAGAAAAAATCATCACACATTTCTCATTTAATTTGGAGAAGGATACTGATACTTTGGATCTTCTAAAAGAGAAACAACACGAGGGAGAGACTTTTGCAAGCTACCTTCAAAGGTGGTGTGCTTTAGCAGGTCAGATGAAATCCCCACTCAGTGAGAAGGACATGGTCACCCTTTTCATAGAAAACTCTCACGTAGACATGGCACATAATCTCAACCTTCACTGTGTTGCAACCTTTACTGAGGTAGTAGAGAAGGGTCATATCACTGAGAGAGCCCTTATTGCTAGAGGAATGATCAAAATTTATAATCTTGATAAGGAAAAGTCATCTGGGGATAAATCTCGCTACTGGAACAAGAATAAGAATGTTTTCAATGATGGTGTCACTGACACCAAACATGTTCAAGTAGCTAACACCTCCTAGAGGATACAACACGTCTCTAATCAACCATTTGTTTCTAATGTCGTATCAGTGCCACAAGGGGCACCTCATCCTCCTCAACAGTCCAATCAGAATAATCAAGGCAACAATAAACGCTAATTCACTCAATTGGGAGAATCCTTAGGTGTCATTTTTAATAGACTCCTCCAAGCAAGCTACCTAGTCACATATCCTATGACCAAGCCTTTTGATGAGTCTAAGCCCAAGCCCACCTAGTACAAGGAAAATGAGTATTGTGAATTTCACAAGACCAAAGGGCATTGCACAAACAAATTTCAAGGATTAAAAACTTACATCCACGATCTTATAGATCAGGGTGACATAAACATGGATGTGAACCAGGCCCCATTGTCCAATTCTTAGCTTCAAATATATCAAAATGCCTTCCCAAAACATAATCAGGGTGCTAGTATGTCTAACGCAAATCCTAGGTCAAGTGGCACTAATAATCAGAACAACAACACAAACAATGTCACCTATAAGAATGTGCCATATAACTACGATGGAATTGTCATGTGCATTAGTCAGGTAGAGTTGCATGTGTCTATGATACGCGTAAAGGGCAAAGACCCACAATGTGCTGTTATAATCCACTGCACTTGCATCACCGTCCTTGGAGCCTCTACGTCAACCCAACCACATCCTGTGAGCTCCCAATATAATATTCTTGATCACCTAGGGAATACTTTGGCTCAAATATCTATCCTATATTTGCTTAAGTCTTCTCCTATCCACCAAGAAATTCTAACCAAAGCTTTACAGGACACCCATGTTCCCAACGATATAGATCCTACCCAATTTCAAGCATTGGTAGGACACTTGTCAGCCACATATCAACTGGGTTTCAGCCAAAATGATATGCCTTGCATTGATTCGAACCATAGTCATCCCCTCCATATTGAGGTCCTTGTAGACTGACATAAAGTGAAAAGGGTCTTTGTAGATAATGGCTTTTCCCTAAATCTTTGCACACTGAAGTTCATAAAATAGGTAGGCTACACCCACACTGACTTAAGTAATTAGGTTATTACTATCAAGGCATATGACAACATAGAACATGACTCTGAGGGAACCATTTTTCTTCCAATTCAGGTTGGTCCTGTTGTACAGTATACTACCTACCATGTCCTTGATTTGGACCTTCCCTATAACCTTCTTCTTGGCCGCCCATGGATCCATGCCATGCAGGCCATCCCATACACTTACCATTAGTGTTTGAAGTTCCCATTTAATGGGATGGAAGTAACAATACATGTGGATCCACAACCATTTGAGTATTGTCGTGCATTAGAAGCTTCCTTCCCCCATTCTCACTACTGTCCAAGAGTGGAAATGGGGGCACCTCAAGCATCATCATTCCATCCATCTTCCAACATGCTATCCACCACTTCATCCACTCCATCTTCCACATCTGACTCCATAATTACCAAGGTCCAAATCATCGACAAAGGGTGTGATGAGTGTGAAATACACACAAATTTAAATGTGGCGACCATGCCACCCTCACCTCATACATATGGCCAACCTTCTCAATCCACACCAAAATAAGAAGATAAGACAATCACTTTAAGCTCTAATAATATAGGGTCTACCACTTTCAGATCTTGTGGAACAAGACAAGATACACCAAAGGATGACATCAGCCAATGGATATATCGCAAGGAGCCTGAACCTTCTCCCACCCTTAAGGAGTATTTATAGGAGACATATCCTTATGCCTCAAAGTTAGCTGACAAATATAATTATCAAGGGGGAGGCATTGGCATAGAAGAACAAGGAAGGAGATAGCCCGTTGATACCCCAATGTGACCAAAATATTTAGGTTTAGGCCATGACACAAAACAAAAGGGTCATATACCATCAACTAGTGCTTCTAATAATGTTCGTGTGGACAGTGCTCTTCTTGAAGACATACCCGAAGAAGAATCCATCATACTTGCGTACAATGACGTGGATATCTCCTCCATGTTTGATTTCCTATTTGTCTTCTCCATCAGCCTTTCCCTTCGCCATCCTAAGCTCATTAATTGGGACCTACACGGTAACGCACTCGTTGACACCTTTCCCTCAATGGATACTTATGTGCACCTTATGGGATTGGGGGAGGATGAATGCCCTAACCAAAAAATAAGAAGAAACAAAATAAAAAAGGGTCATCTAGTGAAAACCTCTTTGAGGCACTTCCTGACTCAGCAAAAGTAAAAATAAAGGGTGTATCCGATAGTGAAAACCTCGACGAGGCACTAGAGGATGGGGACATTCATCTTCCCCTTGTGGGAACTCAATTGTCCGAACAATCTTCTATTCTGATTGAAGAAACTCAGGAAGTAAATCTAGGAACCGAAGAAGATCCAAAAATCACATATGTATCCAAGTCGTTATCAAAAGAAGAGCATTCTGTCATAGTCTGTCTGCTTAGAAATATCAATTTTTCCTGGACCTATTCAGATATGCCAAGTTTGGATCTCGCTTTAGCGGTACACCATTTGGATGTCCATCTGAATGCTAAGCCCATCAAACAAAAAATGAGAAAGATGCATCCTCAAGTGGCTTTACTTGTCAAGAAAGAGTTGGAGAAACTATTAGAAGCAAGCTTTATAAGACCTATTGACTACTCTAATTAGATATCCAACATAGTGCAAGTATCCAAGTGAAATGGAAACATCAGGATTTGTACAGATTTTTGGGATCTAAATAAATCTTGTCCTAAAGATGACTTCTCCTTGCCAAACATTGATATGTTGGTTGACTTAATGGTGGGACATGAGATGCTATCCCTCATGGATGGTTTCTCCAACTATAATCAGATCAAGATTGCACCTGAGGACCAGCATAAAACTACTTTCACCACTCCTTGGGGCACCTTTTGCTACAATGGCATGCCCTTTGGACTCAAGAATGTGGGGGAAACTTATCAACGTGCCATGATTGTCATCTTTCATGACCTTATTCACATCATAATGGAAGATTATGTTGATGACCTATCACTACTGAATTTGACACCATTTTCCAATGGATGTTCGTCGATCGTTCGACAAATCTTTGTCAAAAAAGCGACGAAATGACGAAAAAAAATTCGTCGCTATTTTTTTGTCGCAATTCCGACGAAAAATTAAATGTCAAAATAATGGCACAGATTCATCAATCGTCGGCATTATCAAATGAGTCAGATGTTCATCAGAATATTGACAACAACTTCGTGTATCCACCGACGAATTACAACCAAAATGCAATTGCAATGGCTCTTCCGAAGCGTCGAAAGAACACCAGAAGTTTGTCACAATTTCGAGGAAATGGGAAAGTATTTACGATGAAGCCTTCTTGTAACTAACCTTTATCCGGACCTTTATGTGATTAAGTAGGTGGCGTTCGCCGAAATTGCGATGAAATAGGAAAGGTTATGACAAAGCTTTACGTCGCGGCTAACTTAACCATTCGGACCTTTTCTATGATTAAATTCGGTGGAATTCATCAAAATTGCGATGAAATGGACAGAATTTTAATGACCTTCATTCATGACTATAACAGCAGTGGACAGCATTTTGGGTGATTAGTTGGTTGAGTGCGTCAAAATTTTGGCGAAAGAAACAATGCAATTTTTTAAAAAAAAATATTCCGTTGAAATGTACCATCGATGAGAGATCAATCAAGTGGCGTCCCTTCGTATTCAAATATCGGGCAATTATTTTATTCAATTATTTTCCATGTTTATTAGACACCCGTTGAGATTTCATGTAGTTTCCTCAACGCCTTGAGTCTCTTCGACAGTCAATATTACATATCGCTTTGGTGCAACACAGTCTCATCGATGTTCTGAGTCTCACCAATAGCCAATAGATCATATGTCGCTATGGTGTCATGTAGTCATACCGACGTTCTGAGTCTCCCCGAGAATTATTCCTTTGGTCTTAAGTGTATCGCTACGATTCTCACCAATGATAACTTATCGCTGTGACAAAATGAATGTAAGTAGAGAAACTTTTGCATACCTGTAGATGGTACAAAATTTCATGGTTAATTTGAAGCCTCCCATCAACAACAAGATCCAAATATCCATGTATCTATCTCAATCGAGCCTCTAAACCCTTCAGAGCTGTCAATTTTTCCACTAACCTGTTATGCACAAAAGTCAAATTTTGCGGTTATGTCACCACTAAAAATAGAAGAAATAGAGGCTTTGAAAACAAATCACACACAATACAGTAATTATTCATACAAACCATACAAACAAGCTAAACTCGAACATTGGAATGGGAAACAACTTCAAATTATGATGTAGAGCATGGATTCATGGTATAAAGAATCATTTTTCTGCCACCATAGTGAAAATTTAGCACTTTCTTTCATCTTTTCATATTGGTTTGATGGTTGAAACGATGCATTTCTTATATTGAAAAGTGCATTACCTTATTGAGCTTCTCTTTGTTTCAAGAATAGTTTAATATTCTCTACTTAACAGGGCCAACCACATGACAATGGAAGCTCATTTGGCCCCTCCGCCCCTTCACATCACTCTCAATTCCCCTTACCCAATCATATAACATTAATCATTCATCCATCCATTAATAACGACTGCTTGTTCATTCATTCATCCGTGTAACATATAGGCGTTCATTTCATTCATCCATTAATAAACATATAACATTCATTCATCCATTAATAACATATAACATTCATTCATTAACATATAACATTCATTAATTTACATATTCACATTCATTCATTAACATATAATATTCATTCTTTCAGTTTTTACATGTTATCAAAAATATGGTTGTCATGATATGATTACAATCACTTTTTTTTTTGTTTCTTTTTGAAAGCTACATAAAGCTGAAGTGGAGTATCATTTTCTAAATCAATATTTGTCCCCCCTTTAGTTTTTTTGCCCTCTGCTTGTGATCTTAATGTACACGTAGTCATTTGCTCATGACGCGGATGCCACTTCAAGGGGGGATCTGCTATAATAAGAAAGAAATGTTAAAGCGATATGTTTTATTATTATTTTTACAAGTATTTCATTAATTAAAAGAACATTAGAGTGGTTCTCTTTACCTGATGGGTCCACATCATGTTCCTGAATTTTTTTTATAGACTCATGCTCAGCATGTTGAACACCCTCTCTAAATCACGATCTATATTTGAAACCGCGAAAGGTTACATTAATTAATATACACCAATTGAAATTAAATATGTTTAAGAGAACATGAGAGTGGTCCTCTTTACCTGATGGGGCCACATCATGTTCTTGATCTTCTCTAGCCTGATCATACTCAACACGTTGATCACGCTCTACATGCTCTAAAGTTGAAACACGAAAGGTTACATTAATTAATACACCAATTCCAATTAAATATGTTTAAAAGAACTTTAGAGTGGTCCTCTTTACTCGATGGGGCCACATCATGTTCCTGATCTTCTCTAACTTTGATCATGCTCAACATGTTGATCATGCTCTACATGCTCTAAAGA
This sequence comes from Sequoia sempervirens, assembly GCA_007258455.2. Lineage (NCBI taxonomy): Eukaryota > Viridiplantae > Streptophyta > Pinopsida > Cupressales > Cupressaceae > Sequoia > Sequoia sempervirens. Next base: position 10,725 of record VDFB02186263.1, read on the forward strand.
AATAAGGATACACCATGACCTTCATCTGCAGATTGTACTCCACCCTCACCAGGTTGCATTGCAATGTCATGTGCAGTATTATCATTGCTTGAATGTTTAAAACAAATAGGAAAGTAATTACTTTATGGTTGAAATTAATATTGAATAGATTGCACAAGTATTCAATTTTTAATAAACTTTATTGAGTTTATTTACCTGCATGTCGGATGCAATGGAAGATTGTGTTTGCCCAGTCAAGACTCTTAGGCATTCAGCCATAGCTCCATAGCCTTGCTAGAAGGAAATATTTAGGTCATCTTTTGTGGGAACTCTGTTGAATTTAGAGCCCTACATTTTTGCATAAGATCATGAATTTTGCTTCTATGGTGTGATAAAACCAAAATTGTTTTCAATTTATTATTTGGATACTATATTTCATTTATTGATACTTACGAGGTGCGTGTGGATAATTTCTTATAACCACGAGCCAAGTTTTTTGCTGCTAGTGTTTTCTAGTCTTGCCTTTGTTGCCTTCGATGTGTCGAGCAGCCTATGAAAAGTTTGAAATACGTTAAATTATGTAAAAAGAAAGAGTAATTAGTCTATAATTACATTGTTGATAGTATCACATACCTTCCTTGGCCCAGTGGTGTCTTTCCTTTTTTCTTTTCAACCTTCTCCTTTCCATCTGACACCAGGTCCTTCCACTCCCTCTCTGGAATCATGGGGGGACACTTGTACTTTTTGTTCTTCTTTAAATGTGACCTATATTGGTCCCTCGCATACTTTAGATAGGTACCATCTTTCTTAAAGACCTTGGTTCGGTTGAATGTTTTATCACCGAACAACACAACTAAATGATTAATGAGCTCATCTTTTAAATCTTGATTTTGGGCATTCCACCGTGTACATATGGTGGGCTCGAAGAGCTCCAATGTAATTGTTGTCACCTAGAAATGCACCCTATGCAAAGTTGTAAACTGAGCTTTCTAGTGAAACATTGGATCACTCTGAGGCTGTGGGTCACCTGAGATTGGAGTGAACCTCCAGAGAAGGCCGGTGTCCTTTGTGTTATCACCTAAACTACTGATTCTTTGATGGTAAAGGGAGAAGGAAAATTCATAAAAATGAAACTAAACTTATGGTGATACACTGTATTAATAAGAAATCATGAAACAGACACAGGAAGAACATACACTTGAAAGCCTAATTGCTATTCTCAGAGCAACTTCTTTCAGACTTAATGCTTTAGTCCTAACAGGTTTGGTCTACATACATATCTTGAGAAGGAAAGATTAATTTCACAACCTTAATACATAAGTGTAGAATTATAAGACACAGTTAAAGACTTGCATGCTCAAAAGAAAGATACATAAATGAGAATCAATACAAACATGAACACAAACTTCCAAGGTAAACTCTGTGTTGTATTCAGGATTCCAGTTGAGTTACAGAAAAACATACATTAATTGAGAAAGGATTCATTAAAAAATCACTAACTCGCTCGAGTGTGTAATCAAAACTGTCTACAAAAAGGCAAAAAATGCCTTATATATCAAACTGTATTGGCCCCTTAGGGCTTACCAAAAACTAATATCAGGGGCCAAAAAAAAACTACCCCTTATATTTTTATTAAATTTCAAGTTGCACCATGCGTGTCCATGTTGGTGTCAAAAAATTGCCTTCAAGGGACTCCCTCCTTGAACATCTTGCAACCACCGCCTTCACTTCTGCCACTTGTGTCGATCTTTGAATATCTCTGCAATCGAACTGCTTTGAATGCTCCTGAGCTCTGAATAGATAACCTGATTCCTGTCATTCTGTTGATCTTCTTCATCTGGTTGAGCCGCCACGGCTTGCTTTTGGCTTTCTCTGATTGGTTGAGTGATCTACACGCAGACTCCCAGGCGGTCAAAACTTCTGCTGAAAATAATTGCATCTCGGCGAGACATTGGAAGTGTCTCACCGATGCGATTAGGTGTCTCTGCAGCTATCGGCATATCATAGAACAATCAGTGAGAGCTCATGGCGAGCTCATTTCATTTACCTCGAGCTTACTCTTCTCCCCAGGGCTCGAGCTCCTTCAGCTTTCGGTGAGACCTTACCGGGTCGGCAAGACCTCATGGCGATGGCTTTGTCTTATGGCGAGCTCCTTTGC
>VDFB02186264.1:0-12913 GCA_007258455.2 Sequoia sempervirens
TTCAAGTTCCTCACGGTTTAACAGCTATAGGTGCTTGAATGTGAAGATTTAGTTAAAAAAAAAATCAGTGTCCAGTTTGGCCAAAAATTGTAAACCACTATTGTGGGATCACCCAAGAAGATCTTTCATATCAAGATTTCAAAGCTCAAAGTTAATGTTGTTCATTCTCTTCTCTCCATATTTATACATACCACTCTCTCTACCTAAATTTAGGATCATCTATATGCAAAGTAGTCATTGAAACAATAATTGTTATCAAACCAAGGAGAGTGTGACCTCCTCCATGCCAATACTAAGATATAATACTAAATGAAGGAAGCTAGATAGTTCTACATTAATCCAATGAGAATAAATACAAGAATTTATAGATCTACAAAATATTCAATTGATAAATACACCACAAGATATACATTGGGAAAACCATTTTGGGGAAAAAAGCCTCCAAAGTAAACTCGATGTATTAGCCTAAATGGAAGATTATAATACAATACCATGTATATATTCTCTCAATAGTAGATACAAGATATCTTCAACAATATATCTAAGTTCAATCCAATGGCATAACCTCATTCTAAAACACCACATATGAAACCCACCCATCCAATATACAAGACAATAACAATCTAGGAAATGAACAATTGTTGCCAATCCCATGGGCCAAAACTACGGGCCCAACTAGGATGCCTAAATCCATGGACCAATTTCCAATGCATTCCTCATAAATGCACCCATTAGAATACTATGTAACTTCCAATTTAAGGAGTTTTTCAATTAGACATGGGCACTCCAAATTGGTCCATTTAAAACTCTCATACATATGTTATTATTATTCAATCACTAATATATAATCCCCTTCTTATAATGCTTAGTACATGCATTGTAGATTATCTTATGCATATTACAATATCATATCTATGATTTGACACATCATACATGACATAGATGCACTCTTACACGTGTAATACCAAAATGCCAAGTAGTGTGGTGTTCCATCCAAAAGATCTCAATAATTCTCCTGATTGGGGCACCTTTTTCCTCATGGTCCCATATTTACAACACATCCCAAATATTAAATAAATATAATTAAATACATTAAATTTCTACAATCCATAATATACTTCTTGATATATTTATGGATTTGACTACGTAATTTTTTTTCTTTATCAATGTTTCAAATCAAACACCATTTCTCTTCTCTTGTTATCTCATCTTGATGATTGATCGTGGAGTATGATTTAAAATGTTGAAGAAGAAAAATGTTTACATAGTCAAATCTAGAAATATATTAAGCTTATAAGTTGCATAACATATAATCCTAACACTATAAAACATGCTTTCTAAACAAATAACTTGATATTTGGTCTTCATACAATTCTTTATTTTGAGAAATAAAATAAGAAATTATAATAGTGTTAAATATCCTATTTGCTCTTACTTGAATGTTCTTTGTAATATTTACCATTACTTCCTTAGTGCTTCCTTTTCTCTTTGATGAATCACTAGGTGTGGGCTTGAAATTACTCTACCTTTTCTCTCTAAGATTTCAAACATTTATCAACCTTTATTAGAGCTTAAATTGCATATGTAAACATTCTTCACTCATAATAATATTTTCAAATTCTCTGCCATGTTTCCTCTTTTTCAATTAGAACTCAAATTCTTCAATGTTATTGATACCATCACTAATTTCTTATTCAATTCCCTCATATGATTTTAACATCAATCTTCAGTAAAATCAACCTATTGCTTGATAGATTCCCAACCATCATCTAATCTCATCTAATCTTGATTAATGAAGATTGATTATAATGAAATGCTTATCAAAATGTGAATTTATTGATGACTAAATAATAATTAAGAATATTATTAATATATAAACTAATTGATCTCCTATTATGTTTTCCTTTTAAGATCATTCATTAAAGCAAACTTAACAAGAAAAATAGATTATAAAGTAAAATAGCTAACTAAAAATCATGACAATGTGGTTAATGAGATCCCTATTGTAAATTGAAATATTATAAAGATAAATTATAACTAAAATAATATCTTTTAACTACTATATATAAAACTATATCGACAAGGCAATCCACAAGCTCCTTGTTTGCTATTCTCTTATGAATGACTACATATACAACAAGGTTTAAGTGTCTTTCTTTAGTGAATCTACCATGTCTCCATTTAATGATCCTACAATTCCTCCTCCTCTACATGTAATGTTTGCTCAAATAAATAAAAATAAGGCTTTTATGAAGATGTTTATAGTCCTTTCTAATGGTGCATGAGATTTTTAACTAAACATATGCCCTTAGATCTACATAAAGCAAAGCAGGTGCTTATGGATTTTTAAGGATTCTCATTATAGGAAATATTCTTCAAGCTCTCAACCCAATATTATTTTTTAAATTTATCAATAGAGGGGCTATTTTCTAAGTATAGAGTCTAGTTTGAGGCTTTAACCATTATGGGGTTTTGAATAAAAGTTTTAGAGTCTAAAGGAACACCCATAGATCATATGTTAATTTATCATTTTCATGATTTTTTACCAATTTTAGTTGATTTGTATATCGGCAAATTTCAGAAACTTGGAACCCTCCATGAAAGAAGAAATATCCATTTACCCTTATGCTCAATGCTTATTCCTAGTAATTTAAATACCCACAATATAGAGAATTGTTACCTAAAGGGGGACCATGGTCTGAGAACAAAGCCTCTTCTTGTTTGAAATCTTGGTTCCCATATTTCCACCCTCTCATAAAGACTCTCTTGGTTATTTTAATTTAGGTTCATCTCGCAACGTCTATTTCATTATAAAATTTGTTCCATCTCCAAAAAAACTTGAAGTTCATTCTACTATCACCTTTCTCATATCCTTGTTGAAATGGATATTTTGAACCTATTACCAACATAAATAGGTCCCAAGGTAGGAAAAAAATTTGGAAATAATATTTGGACTATGAAGGAATATTATTTATGTGTAGATCATATTATACTACATCTCGCTTGAGAAAATATTGTCTAAAAATATTCATCAATAACAAAAAGGGTTAAATATTTGAAGTAAGATACTTAATAGAAAGGGGTTAATCCAAGTCATCAACATATTTTTTCTTGATACTATTGAATCACCTAAGGTTCCAATGTCTTTGAAGACTAAATTTTTTTTGGGAACCCCTATCTCACCAAGCATAGGCTTTTCCCCTTAAGATATTTAGGTTGTTTCTCCCAAGACTCTAAGAATGATGGATCTCATCCTCTATTTTCACCAATGTTGAGGAGTTTTGACCTTTAGGAGATTTGATTTTGAGACATGCAAGAGAAAATTTTATAGATGATATTTTAGACAATTTGCCAACACTTAAGAAATTTGGAAGAAATCTTCTTATAAAAAGTTAAAGGACCAATGTCAAATGACTTTGTGCTTTGATGGCAAGAAGGGATAAACATCTATTTAGATTCTTATTACATTTGAAGATCACTTTTATCTTAAATAAGAGTCATATGTTTAAAAGTAGTTTACCTGCCCTCTTTCTAATGTTGGATAATAAAAATTTTCACACTTGAAATGATATAATTTTTAAGTTAAAAAAGGATGAGGGAGCCCTTTCCGCAATCCACATAGCAAAAAAAGGGTTAAATTATATATTATTGGTGTCCTTCAAGATTACTTGACTTGAAATGCTATATGAACAAAGTTGACTACACAAAACCTAAAGAAAAATTACTTAAACTCTTGGACTAAACTAGCCAAGAACATTAACACACAAAATAAACACCACATTTTCAATTGACAATAGAATGTTATTGGTTGAATGCTTTTCCCATAAAAGCTAACAACATTAGACGATGTATCTCACAAACATTCATGAAAATGAGGTTAAGAGCAATCATTAGTTATGGACATCCTATCATAATCATTAAAATTATAAAATTCATCATAAATCAATTTAGTCAAGGTAATCCTAAGTGCATAGTCATATATTTGACACAACAATATCCATGCACGCACAGATAAAGTCTAATCATGTTCAAATAGTTAACCAATTTCTACCATAGTCCAAATTACAATTGGATTATGAGTGTTATTAATTTCTTTTAGGGGATGTTAAATCCTCTCCCTCTTGAAGTTAAGCTATTCTCACTTAGTTAAATAAGTGTGGGCATTCCTTCAAGTAATAGATTCCCCATATTTCTAGGTGGATCATTATTGTATTAATCCCTAAGGATCATAAGTTGTTGCAAACAATGCTTGTCTAGAAGTGCAAGCTACTTAAGGTAGGTTTCTCTTGTCTCTTCTTCTCGAAGTTCTTGCTAATTAATCACATGTATGGGATCAACATCATACATTTTAAGAATGTATGACACAAATTGTGTATGTAAGGAAAATGCCATAAGGGCTAGTTTTAATCTACTCAACTAATCTTTTTTGGATTTCAAATGGTCCTATAAAATAGGGTGATAGTTTGATGGCTTTACTAAACTTGATATAACACTTATAGGGCCTAACATATATAAACACTTTGTTTATTACCATCAAATCTCTTTGAGTCCTTTCTGCATTAGCATGACTTTTTCGACAAGTTGATACTTCCTTTAGTCTTTCTCTAATGATCTTCACTTGTTTGTCATGCTTATGAGGCAAATACGGCGCCTTTGTTACTCTTTATGTATTGTATCTCATCTAAATATTGTTTGGCACTTATTGCCATAAAAAGCTTCAAATGGTGTCATCTAAATTGATGAATGATATGAGTTTTCATAATTTTACTAGTGAAAAATACTCTTCCTATTTTATTGGTTGCTTAATAGTATACATTAGCAAAGCATGTATTACAAATTTAATTTTGGTTTACACTTTTCATCTAATTATTTGTCTCTAGATAGGAAGCGATACTAAGTTGAGTTTGGCATAAGGAATGCTAAAAAAATTGTTCAAAAAATTGAGAGGTCAATAGTTTATCTCTATAAAAATCAATCACCTCAAATATGCCATACTGTAACAAAAAAAAATTCCCCATGAATCTTCTAACCAATATTTACATATCATCCATATCATTATCTTAAATGAAATGTGCTCATTTATTTTATTCATCTACAACTATCAAGATAATATCATGATTATTACATTTTTTGAGAAAACTTATTACTAAATATATTGAGATGGATAACCATCTATATAAAGAAGGTCATATGGATATGTTATCCTTAAAAAAGGAAGGTCATGTGAATATTAAACCCTTAAAATTTGTTAGCATAAATTGGTTTGAGATAGTTCATAGGACATTTAAGTCTCATAAAATATTTCTAATACTTATAGAGATCTTATAGAGAATATCAAACATCGACTCAATTGCAAGCATTAGAAAGTAAATGCAATGATAAAATTTTCAGTCCTTTAAAATAGAACATCAAATATCCACAAAACTCCAAATGAGAACTAATTGTATGAACCAATAATCAACAATAAAATGAAATATCTACAAAGATCCAAATAAAAATGACTAATTTCATTAACCAATAAGCAACAAAATCACACATAAATACATCAACTTAAATCTATAAGATCATACCTTATAAGATATCTCTCTGCTATTAGAAAATAAATTGTCTTTACAAAATATAAAATAATTGGCCGGTAACCACCTCACTTCTACAGACTCTCTTCAATCTTTCCATGCACCAATTTTGTATTCATCTTCACTCAAAATGGCGACATTTGAAACATCTGTCACCTCCTCCCGCCATTTAATGATTCTGCTTGAAAGCGCTGCCAAAACATATGTACTATCATCTCATACGTCCCATTAATTTTGGCATATTATTACTGCCCATGACTTGAGAGCTTCCGCCACCTGAGAATGATCTAAGAGAAATACTTGAAAGACATTTTGTTTGAGCTTCTTTATAATCATATTGAGTGTGCATCTGTAGTTGTACTGGCTACAATTAAGGACCAACCTGATAAGCAGCACTTTATCTCCTCACCAATTACACCATTCTCTCAATTGCCCACAAATAGGAAAGGTGCTTCAACAGTGAAACCGTGAAAATAATACAGGTGAGGATCAACTGAATCTGCTATGGGTTTAGTTGGCCAAACTAAATGAATTCGGCATGCAGTCGTTTATCCATCTCCACGTGTCACTCAAGGGTGTGCTATATTTATTAGTTATTTATAACGAGGCTGCATTTGGCAGAATATTTAAAAAGGCTGCATTCGACAGAATATTTAAAAGGCTGCAAATCAGTAAAGGATGGAGATAAGCTGAGAATTTATTATTATAGTACTTGTAATTGCGCATGCTCCGTGCTCTCTTGCTTTCAAACCAAAATTAGCCTAGTTACTTAAAAATCTAAGAGAAAGTAGGGAAAGAAATAAATAAGAGGTTAAAGAAGTAGATAGTGTAGATAGGATAAGTTAGTAAATGTCAACAAACCCTTTCTAACTTATATTATAATCTATATATTAACTACAACTAACCAATATTAATATATAAATTTATGTTTAAATAATTATATCTTTTTGTTTCTTATGGTTATCGATGGTACAAATCTATGTTAACTTGAAATGAAATAATATTATAGTAGGAAAATGGTCATGAGTAACTGCAAAATGTGAATGGATGCAAAATCTTACCCTCTCAAATAAGATTTTGGGTTCCAATCTTTGCCAATAACAAATTATAGTTAAATCTAAATTGGAAAGTCAAAAAAAACATTTTAATGATGAATTTAATATGTTTGAAATTTTCCTCCATCTTATCCAAAAACACCATGTTAATAATTGGTAACATTGGATGAATTAAGATTGAATTAAATAAGATGTAAAGGCAAAGAGGAATATTTAAAAGGTAAAGGGTAGAGGTTAAATTTCTCTTGAGATTTTGAATTTAGTGGAAATGAAACTATCTATTGTACATATTTTATGTTATATACATAAATCAAAAGCTAACAAAATAGATTATTTTCATAACATCTAATACAAGATTAAATAATTTCATAATATTGAATGACCTTGATAAGAGAGGAAGATGGTCACAAAAATTGAGTACCATAGTGCATCTTATATTCCAACATACAACATTCAAAATTTATATTAAAATTAAAAATCAAATCTAGCAAGGAAAATTATTTTCAACCTAAACTGCCAAAACCCCTTTTATTTCTAAACTATAATGGATTGAGAGGTGATTTATTGATCTCAAATAAAATAAAAAATATTGTTCGTCTGTAATGGACACTATTCTATTATTGGTTGTGCGTAAGTAGAATATAAAGTTTCAGTTGTTTGGTTTATAGTTATATTTTCAAGTAAATGTTGCCCCAAGCAGATACAAGGGTGAGCCAAATTTAACCAGAGCTATCATCTATGATCTATGAGAAACCTATAGGAGCATGGCAACAATTTTACACAAATCTACTGCTTGCTCTATGCTATAGTGAAATTCATAACTGAAATGACAAATTCAAACTTTTAAATTAAACGAAACATATTTGTTTGGAGAAAGAAATCCTAACTTCCTCACTACACAACCCTATTTCAATGGTAGAATGTAAGCTCCACCCGTGTGTATTGAGATGGAGAATGCCTCACTGACATGTCAAAAGTAAAATTTAAATGTATTTTAATATTATATAATTAGTTATACAATAATTTAAATTATGCATGTTTTTATTATAAATATGAATTATAATTTGTACAAATAATCATGGTATGATAGACATATCACAATCAACCTAAATATAGTATGGAACTTAGACAAGCTAATATTTTAGAAAGTGAAGAAAGAATATAAAAAGCTTATGTATATGTTAAAAGAGATATGTAAAAGGAATTAAGTTCAACTTCCATAACATCCAATAATTTTTTATGTGATTCCTTCAATTTGATAGCTTAATATATCTAAAAAACTTGTGTAGCAAAATAATTAAGATAATAGACAATTCATTTTTTTTTGTGCATACATCCAAGGCATTTGGAAAGAGGAAATGTGGAGAGGCTAAGAGAGACATTAGAATCCACAAGCCATATCCTCTTGCAAGCTTCATTTAATGAGATTTTGTCTTGAAAAGAAACACTTATGCATTAAACTTGTAGATACAATAGAAAAATGGTTATTCAAACACTAGCGTGACAATGAAATGGCATAGCATGAAAATCTATTAAATGTAGCTATCTTGCAATACTTGTTTGGCTATTTCCAATGCAATAAGATCTATAATACTTATCCCTACTTGCACATTTTTTATAATAATTTATTAAAAAAAAACTAGAAAAGAATGCAATTAACTTATAAATTAATAAAAATTCTAAGCTTCTGAGAAATATCTTGAATTTCAAACATAAAAATGACTACGCTGTGTAAACCAAACAAACACTAAAATATGACAAAAGAAATTTGATGCTAGCATCTAAATTTTTTAACTCCTAACTATGCTTGGTGACCAAAATTTGTAGAGATCTGATTAATATATGAACTAATTATTCAACGTTATTATTTCATAAAACTAAATTTAAATTTATACCTACTCTAGATGTAGAACTATTAAATATTCAATTAACTTTTATAAGTTCACTAGATAAGGATGCTCTTGAATTTTAGAATAAGCCTAACGATAATATGATATTTTCTAGCATTAAGATTCCATTTATATGGGGGAAAATGACTAAATCCCATGTACATCTATTGCAAAAATGATGAGTTGGCCTAATCAAGGTCTTGATTAAATTTCATATAAAAGATGAGCAACAAAAACTTAATAATAATCTGGGCATAAGCTTATGGATTTTGTATCTATTGCACTTAATGGCAAGATCTTGAGGATCTTGTGATATTTTGCAATAGAAATCAAAAGTTAACATACAAAAAAATCCTCTAAACGAGTAATTTGAATAGTCTACAATAATACAAAGAAGGGCGCATCAAGCCAATGTTCAACCTACAACCATTTAAACACTATGTTGACCCATAACAACATTTCTCAATCACATGAAAATCTAATGTAAGACTGTGAGGCAAGGCACAACATACAAAAATAAGGCACAATATCCTAAAGCTATTGCAACCTCTTGAGACCCTATAGTGTAAATAAGCATTGTGTAACTATATAAATCAATTCATTGTCTTATAATTTATGGCAGGTCATAAGATTATGACTTCTAGACAAAAAGAAACCTTGTGGAGCTCTATAGGAAGTTCCTACACAACCATAACAACCACAATAGGGCACAATATTGTTATTATAAGATATAGTTGACATTACCTATTTACATCTCAATGTAGCAACCAATTAATAGTGTGCAAGCATTAAAAACATTTCTTAGCCAAGAAAATGTATGGAAATCATAAAAATTATTGCAACCAATAAAATAGCCAAAAAATTCATTCCACCCAGCCTTTAAAGCAATGGAGCAAGTGACAAAATCTAGATGCTTCCAAGAAAGTGTTAGCACAAGGCATTAGAAACCAACTAAATAATATAAAATCTTGTGCAAAACTTGAATCGATAGCTAAAACAAAGATTTCATGTTATGGTAAAAAGAACCTATTGACCACTTAAATAGGGCTCATGTGATTGAGAAGGTGGAATGAAACTTTAATGATATGTACCATGATTTGAATGGTAGTGTATTCATTGAAAATAAATTTGTATTAAAATTGGTTGATAAATATAAAGAGATGTATATTGCTTGAGAAGCACATTTGCACATGTTTATGGTACAAAATTGTGTGGAGCTTGCAATAGTGGAGCTCTAAAAACCTCTCATCATTGTAAATAAATTTATGTAAAAATTGGTTGATAAAATTACATACATTGCTAGCAATCACTATTTTTTCCCTTATGCCATTACATTGAAACGTGTGAGTTGCAAGGAAGTCAAGCATTAATTCCTCAACTACCTTTAATCATTAAAATGCTCAGGTTGTGTCAATAACATTACTATAATTTTACACATACACCATGCACACCTAGGCCTTTGCACAATACCTTTCCCTCAGAGTCCCTCCTCACAAATAGTATGAAGCAATCTTGAATGATTTTAGCACCCACGAAAAAATATCAAAAAGCACACATAGAAGAACTAGCTAATAAGGCAAAAACTAATGATATACACCTTAACATAGTTCAAAAATTTTGAGTACCCATTGAGCAAGACATAAAAACACACAAACATAATAGAGAACATTGGCTAAAACTCCTATTAACTAATTAACTTAACCTATACAAAAACAAATAAGCAAAGAAATGGAAGCTATATGACCCATCCTTGCATGACCTCTTTACAATAAACAAACTCATTTAGCAACTATTACTAGCATTTGAAGAATCCATGGAGTAGAAAAATTAATCACATATAGATCATAGATTCTGAATCATATGATCATCTACACAAATACCCACTTGTTTGATACCCTCAAACTATAAATTCCTTGATTGCAAACCATGCAAATTAGAATCATATCACAAACGAATAACACTACTAATGATTCAAACAAAATGTAGATAGTTTACTTAACCTTTCAACATGTGAAACATTTGTTATTTCCTTCTCCACCATCAAAACTTTGGCTCTACAAATCCATGTTTTACTACTAGGCTAGGTACCTTTAGCACGAGTGTGTGAGAATTATTAGTGTTTGTTTAAGGAATTGGTGATGGTCTCTAGACCACCCACCTGCTATTCAATGTTGTAGAGTAAAAATAAAGAAAAAAAGTTGTAACACCATGGGTGCATGCAATTACTTACAAGTATTGAACCCCTAATTGACTATAATATAAAGTAGGAAAGTAAAATGAAGAGTAGTGTAAGTAATACAATTGTACAAGATGAAATTGCTCAAAAATTTAGAGAAGACACCCATTGGATGTTTCAAATGGAATGAAATACATGAACTTGCTAAAAAATGAATTATGTGAGTTTGTGCATGAGAATCAAACCCAAAAGGAAGAGATAAGAAAAATACCAAAAGAAAACCCACCCATCTACAATGATTATTGAATCTACCTTGGAGGAAATGATACTTTACCTTATAATCCTACATAAAAACAAGACCTTGCAAACTTGGTGAGTGATAACCAGATGAAGGATATAGACAAAATTATTTTAGAATGAAATAAAACACAAAAAATGATATGTTCAGGTATAGATTCACAAAATACAAAATCATTGACACCATGGCAAGTGACTTACTTTGGGATTCTGCATGAATTGTTTCATATTTCCAACCGTGTCAATAAGAAAAATGGGAAAATTTTGGAGGAAGAATATTATGAAAACCAACCAAAGCAAAAATCTTTAAAAATTGAGAACCAAAACTAGTCTCCTTAGAGCAATTGCTTCAATTTGTTCACAACAAATGTAAATGAGATTTACATATCGAGGCTTCATCGTTGGCAAAACAAGGACAAACAATTGAGAGGTGAATCGGTTGTCAGAATATTAAAATTTTCAATCTTTACTTAACTTTAATCTAGATCGATGAATGAGCGATAAACCATAAGCAATCAACACATAGAAACCTGAGAGAACACCAAAATATTTTTATGTGAAACCACAGGGAAAACCACAGTGGATGTTAGTCCACAATATTATACCCTATTAAGTATAATGAAAATAGTAAGAGGAATGCACATGCATTCAGGCACACTGCCTAGAGCTCACTGCTCAAATACAATAGGGCTCACTGCCCAACAATACAAAATAGAATTAAATCTAGAGGGTATGAACTGAGAAAATAGCTTCTACACAAGCCTGATCACAGTTCCAGTTAAGCATAGAAAAACTCCTTCACTCTTCACTCTCACTTTTCTCTACAATCAAATGAATAGATCAATGTTTGCACAATTTCACTATCTCTGGCTTTTCTCACTTCACACACACACTAACTTCACTCAACCAATCACTCATATATATCCACATCATGGAATTACATCAACCACTTAGTCAGCCAAAAGAATAAAACATATTTACAATGTCGGCCCAAATTAACAATTAAATTTTCAATGCGAATTAAACACCATCGGCCAATACAATGATACTGTGAAATAATATCCATGAGTCTCGTAAACATTTAAATTTAAATTTACAAAAAGGATTCACAAGACATTACCACCATCGTAATACGGCTAGGAACCACGAAAACCCGAACACACACGAGAAAAATCTTTGACCATGAGCACACTGATCAACGTGAATGTAAAACAAGGATAGAGAATGATCTAGAAACATCCACAAGCAACAAGAACTAACAAAGAGGAATTTGAAACAACTGAGATTACCAAAATTCAATCGGGGAACAGCGGTGACCACAAAAACTATTAGAGACACAATGCGATCAATTCTTCCGCGGACCTACGAAACTTAGATGGGTGAACTAGATGCTCTCAACAATAAAGCCATTTTGGTCCATAACAAGCGTCTTCGACTTACAGAAAAATACCTTCACTGACAGCCACTATTCCCTTTGGCAACTTACCGCTCTTTTCTGAATTTTCTCAATATCCTCCAACATATATAGCCTTTAGTACAATAATGCTAATGAGTGACATCAATAACAACACATATCAACAACACAACCCTGGCTTATCGACAAACTTCCAACAATCTCCCCTTTGGAATTGATGAAACACATGATAATGAAAAACACCATCAGCATAACTCTCAATCAAACACTTACTCCCCCTTACATTCTGACTCTTCTTCCTTAACCTATTCTACATGGTCTTCTCCCCACAAGACTCTTCTCCCTAGATAATTCTCAATTTTTCACATGACTCTTCCCCCCCTTTGACATCAATGGAAAAGATAAGCCTTATCTTCCCACATACAAACTCTAAACCACATATCAACATATTTGAATACTCCCCCTAAGCAGCAGCCACAAAAACATCAATCTAGATCAAGAAATAT